>PVKS010046367.1:0-13333 GCA_004027875.1 Aplodontia rufa
CCTTGTTTATATCTTCTTCTCTTTACTGGGATATACTGTACTCTTAGGGTGACCAACCTTTAGAGAGCTAAGCAGCGACACAGTTATACTAGGTGGAAAACCCCATAATAGAAAGTAATTGTGCACGTGTTGTTACTTGAAAATAATTGTTCATTTGAATTTTTTGTATTATTTACTTATCTGTTATGTAAATACTGTTATCTAAACGGATCAGAATTCCTTAACAGTTCCAATTAGTGCTAATTAATTATAGGACTAATTAAATATATGTGAGGGGGATAAAAAGGCATCAGCAGGACACTGGCTCCACCTGCATGGATTCCTATGCAATGGCTTCACTGTGGTCAGGGAGCACAGGCCAGGAAAGAGAGCAAGGCAAGTAGCAGTATGTGCTGGGTAAGGGTGTGGGTAGTTTTCAGTTCACAGCCAAATTGGTAGGGAAGTGAGGAACCCAGTCTTCAAGATGCCTTTAAGTTTTTATTTCTGCCTATTAACTTGAACCACTGCAGTATAATGTACAACTGGAAACTGATCTCTGTCATTGAGCCCTACTTCTGACATGAGAAAACTAAATTTGGATTTAAGATGGACGTTAAGGCGACATAACATTATTGGTATCCAGTACAGGGTCACAAAATTAGCTTACTCCTGTTGCACTGAATGGTACTTACAGTCCTGATACAATCAGTGCTTCACTAGGGTACAACTTCTTATGGGGACATAGGCTTATATTTGTCTGCTGCACACTAGCTTATCCTGTATATTCAGAATGATTGTTAGAGATTTTAAGATATTTAGAACTACAATTGATCCAGCAAATAATATTTCCATCTCTCTCTCTCTTTGTTTTGTACCAAGGATTGAACCCAGGGGCACTTGATCTTGGAGCCACATCTCTACCCTTTTTATTTTTTAATTTTGAGACATGGTCTTGCTAAGTTGCTTAGGGCCTCACTAAATTACTGAGGCTGGCTTTGAACTTGTGCTCCTCCTGCCTCAGCCTCCCAAACTGTGGGGGATTACAGGAGTGCATGACTGTGCCTGGCAGATAATGTTTTCTTGAGAATAACACCCGAAAGCCCTTTGAAATGGGGCAAGCACAGGTTATTTGGGAAAACATCCAGCAGAAATAGCTGATTTCCTTTTCATGTGTAATGCAGTTCACTCAGTGAGACTAATACAACTAAAAAATGTTTCCAAGTTTATCTCTGACCCTAGAAGAACTCATATTTGACACTACTTCTGCTCTGGAAGACCAAAAAGCTAGTTTAAATCTATTATTTGCAATAATAATAATTTTCAAAAATTAGTAAATTTGTTAGAGTTGTCATGGGCTGTCATACAGCCCTCGATTTCTTCTTGGATATCTAAATGAAAATTTGTTTGACCTAAATAAATGCCACAGGACAAGTAGAACAGTATGTGACTAGCCAGAAGCAAGCAAACAAACAAACATTTTACTCTGTAAGAGAGACAAGCTAGATTCTAGGACATGCTTTAATTGCCTAGGATTTTATAATCTAGGTGCCTGGGTTTGAGGTCTGTTACAAGGACTCTGTTAGCTTCCTTTTCATCATTGTGATGAAAATACTTGATAAGTACAACTTAAAGGAGGAAAACTGTATTTTGGGCTCATGATTTCAGAGGCTCAGTCCATGGTTGGCTAACTCCATTGCTCTGGGGCCAAAAGTGGGAAGAATGTCATGGTTGAAAGCTGTGGCAGAGGAAGAACTACTCAGCTCATGTCAACTGGGGAGCAGAAAAAGAGGGGAGGAACTAGAAATAAGATACAGGCCACAAGGGCATGCCTCTACTGACCTACTTCCTTTAGCCATGCCCCACTTGCCTATAGTTACCAGAGTCCATTCAAATTAATAATCCATCAAACGGATTATTCTACTAGTGAAGTAATAGCTCTCATAATCCAACCTTTCACTTCTGAACAATGCAACATTGCCTAACTATAAGCTCTTTGGGAGACTTTTTAAAATCCAAACCATAATAAGGACCAACAGTCAGTCATTCTGTTTCTGATAATAGCCTGTGTTACAGTTTGGCAGTGTATCCTAACTGATATTCATCTCATTTTGATCAACAAAATTTTGGCAATGGTGAAACTCTGATGAGCATGGATTAAAGTTCTATAGCGTGACTTCATTTGCCTTTGGCCAAATGGGGGAAAAGAAAAAAGTATATTCTGACATCCAGGAAATGGTCAAACACAGCTAGGAGGAGATGGGGAGTAGGGGAAGGGAGATGATGTGAGAATGGATGGAAGGAAGAAGTTGGAGTAATGCAAGGGAAGGAGTCAGGAGCCAAGAAATGAGCATGGCTCCCAGTATCTAGAAGCAGCAAAAATAGTTTCTTCCCAGAAGTCTCCAAAATTTTTTGCTTATGTTGATTGTAGTCCACCAACACTGATTCTGAAATTTAGACTCCAGAACTAGAAAATATATTTGTCTTATTTTAAGGCACCAAGTTTTGTGGTAATTTGGTATCATAACAGTAGGAACCTACCCTATTTCCTATTACTTTACTTCCCATAACCTATTTCTTATTACTTTGCCCATTTTTCTACTTGTTTTTTTATTTAGGATGCTTTGCAATTCTTTTATATTCACCTCTTCACTGCTTTATACATATATATATATTTTTTTTTCTAAATCCGTAATATCTTTTCAATGATTCGGTATCTGGTTGAAAAAAGTTTTGACTTTGGATATAGTCAAAATTTTTTTCTTCACAGTTTATTTATATATTTGGTACTGGGATTGAACACAGGGTTGCTTTACCACTGAGCTACATCCCTAGTCCTTTTTATTTTTTATGTTGAAACAGGGCCTTGCCTAGTTTCTGAGGCTGGCCTCAAACTTGCAATTCTCCTGCTTTGGCCTCTTGAGTTTCTGGGATGCTGGCTACTGTTTACTCTTTTTGTATTATGTTTAAAAAATCCTTTCCTATCCTGAAATAATAAAGATGTATCATGTTTTCAAAACTTAAAGTTTTGGTTTTCAACTTTAAGTTTGCAGTCTTTTGAGAACTTTTTTGTTTTTGCATGTAAGTTTTATTTATAGAGTAAGTAACACACTGTCCTAGTACTATCTATTGAATAGTTCATACTAGACCAACTGACTTGTTTTAGTCCTTTAAATGTATAGTTCAGCCAGGAATGGTAGTGCACTGCTGTAATCCCAGCAATTTGGGAGGCTGAGGCAGGAGGATTGCAAGTTCAAAGCCAGCCTCAGAAACTTAACGAGGCCCTAAGCAACTTCGTGAGACCCTGTCTTAAAAGAAAAAATAAATAGGGCTGGAGCGGTGGCTCACCAGTTTCAGTGCTTACCTGGCAAGCATGAGGACCGGGTTCAAACCCCAGCACCACATACACAACTAAGTGTTGGAGCAACTAAGGACATGTGAAAAACTAAAGTTGTTTCTCTCTTTCTCTGTCTCTCTCACTGTCCCTCTCTCTTTAACAAAAATTAAAATTAAAAAAAGTAAATAAAAAGGACTGGGAATGTAGCTCAGTGATTAAATGCTTCTGGATTCAATTCCTTGTACCAATCAAACAAATGTACAAATAATTCTATTTTCCTTGACTTCAACCATTTCTGTTGAAAACTAGTTATTATTCCTTCAAGTTATTTTTGTTCTGTCTGCTTTTAGGGGTTTCAGCACATTTATCATAATGTGCCTAGGTATGGATTTATTTTTACTAATTCTGCTTAGATTTTCTTGATTCTGTCTTAGACTTTCTTTAGTCTGTGATCTTGTGTCTTTAGTTTGTGAAGTTAGTGTTATGGTTTAGATATGAGGTATTCATCTAAAACTCCTTTTAATGCAAGAATATTCAGAGGTGAGATAAATGGATCATGAGAGGTGTAACATAATCAGTTCATCCTAATTTGAAGGAACTGATTGGGTAGCAACAGTAGGCAGTTGGGACATGGCTGGAGGTGGGTCATTGGGGACGTGCACTGGAAGGGTGAATCTTCCCTGTGGCCTCTTTAGATCTCATCTGCCTCCAAACTCCACCATAGGCCGAGCAGCCTTCCTCTGCTTGGCACTTCCCCCATAGTATATTGCATCAGCTTGGGCCCAGAGCAGTGGAATTGGCCATCTATGGACTGATACCCCTGTCACCCTGAATCCAAAATAAACCTTTCTTTATTTAAGTTGTTCTTTTCAGATATTTTGGTCACAGTAACAAAAAAGCTAACTAAAAAAGCCATTATATTGTTAAATAATCCTTTTATCTCATTCTCTTTCCCTTTGTGATTCCGTATGAGCATATGTCAGGACTTCTTACTATAGCCTTATTTCTCTCACATTCTTTTTTTGTTTTCTTTTTTGGTCCATGTTTCATTTTGGATATTTTCTTGTGACAAATCTTCTAGTTCATAAATTCTCCCTTTAACTGATGTATCTATAGTTAAAAATCTGTTATCAATTTCAGTTATTGTACATTTTACCCTAGAATATCCATTTGGTTATTTTTTATATTTGCTGGTTCTCTGTTACAATTCTCAGTCTTCTCTTTTTATCTCCTTAACAATGGAAATACATTTTAAAGTCTGTGCCTAACTCGCTGTGAATATATTTCTATCTGTATTATTGTCTGTTTTTTTCTTATATTTTTACTCATATTGTCTAGTCAGCCTGGTTATTTTTATTGTATAAATTTATGGTGTATAACATGATGCTTTGATATACATATAGCATGGTGAAATGATTACCGCAGTAAGCAAGTTAACATATCCATCATTACCATTTTTTTAGTTAAGAGCACCTAAAATGTACTCTCTTAGGAAATTTTCAATATCTAGTACAATATTATTAATTATAGTCCTCCTGCTGTACATTAGAGCTCTAGATTTATTTATCCTACATAACTACAAGTTTGTCCCCTTTGACCTACATCTCTATTTATATGTATCTGACTTTTTTTAAGATTCCACATTTAAGTGAAATCCTGCAGAATTTCTGCATGGTTTAGATTTATGTATCTGGATTATTTCACCTAGCACAGTGCTCTCCAAGTTTCATCCACATTTTTACAAATGGCAGTATCTCCTTTTTAAAAGACTGAATAATATTCCATTATACATATATGTGTGGGTATATGTTTGTTTATATCTCCCGATTTCTTCATTAATTCTTCTGTAGATAGACACTTTGGTTGTTTCTCTATTTTCGCTTTTGTGAATAATGCTGGAATGAATATGGGAGTTTCCTGGTAAGTTTTTACTTGCTCTTGATATTATATTTAAAAATTGCTTGTAAAATTAAAGAAATATGATATGATTTCTTTTTCTGTAGAAAAATTTATGTTTCTTCTGCCATGTGCCTGAGAAGATCACTTCAATCCAGTTTTGGGTATTAAGATGATTGAAAACTGAGTTCTATCCCTGAAAGACTATTTCCTTATTGTCCTTTCACTCTTGGTGGACTTTGTACTTGAGTCTCTGTCCCTATATTCCCATTAGACTACAAAATCACCACTTAGCCTATTAGCCTCTTAGCCACCTCATAATGAATAAATACTCCAAGGGAACAGAGCCCCAAATGTTGTGCCTTCTTAACCTTTCATCCTTCCCTGGATCTTGGTTCAGTAATTCATTACCTTGTTAATTCTTCAATGCCTTCTGGCTTCAAGGGAATCTGAAAAATGTAAATTAAAAATTGCTAGATTTTTTTAGTATGGCAAAACACACACAGGTAGATAGGAATGGATGCTGACTATTAATTTACTCTATTTACTGAGTTAGCACTTTAACTATTCAACATTCAGATACAACCTTCAACCTGTACTTAAAACTTTCAAACAGCAACAGTCGTGACAGAATTTTCTCTTATAATGAAGGTATTTTTTGTACAAACAAAAATGTACACTTTCCAATAGGAAAGACCCAAAGTCCATCTTTACTGCTTCCATTTCTGGATGCTATTCTTTTCTAGTTCAGTTAAAATTCCATCTATTAAACATTAATGCATAAAACTTGAGAACATTAACATAACTAATTTATAGCCATTGATAAAAGGGAAAGGGAAGTTAAATTAGTTAATATGTAAAAAATATATGTAATTAAGGAAGAAAATATTGCTATTTTCTATAAGGTTTTCTTTGTAGAATTTGTCCTTGAGGCTGTATTTGGCCATATTCTTTTCTCTATTGCTTATTCCATTTTCCCTTTTCCTTCATGCGAATGGGGTTCTTTATCTTGTAGAATATCTCATTGTTTCATTCCTGAGGAATCGGAACACAGGATGGTCCTATCTGTATTAGGTTGCTAAGTCTTACACTTTTTTTTAAACTACTAGGCATGGAAGTGTATTTGGAGATTATCTGATTTCCAGATATACACATCTCTTTCCTTTTTTTCTTTCTTTCCTTTTATATGTGGCAGCAATCTTATTTCTTTTTGATGATCAGGATTAATCTGGCTGATACACTCATCCCTCTCCCCCCTTTCCTTGTTTATTCACAGTCAGAAGGAACTAAAAATGCCAAGTGGTAGTTTGAACTTCCGTTTCAATTCAACTTTTGTAGTGTCACCTGTGGACTTACTCCTTCCTTGGGAACTAAGATTATTGAAGCAGAAGAGCCCGAAGTCAAAGTGACAGGAAGCATTTTATTGTGAGTTACTAGATATAAAATTGAAAAGTGCTTCTTTCTTTCATTCTCAACCATATAATTTGCAAATTAAACAAAGAATAGCTTATAGTCAGAGCTTTCAGCAAATATACTGCATCCTGTAGGATACCTTGCAACATTGTGAAAAGTTTTCTTTCTGTTGGGGTCATAACTGAGCCTTATATAGGCTATTTCATCATCTTTCAGGACAGTTCCTTATATATAATAGTATATATGGCAAAAACAATGAACCCCTAAGGCGATGGTCATTTCTTTTGTTACAAAATAAGATCCTTGGTCAAAAACAATGCTGTGTGGGATACCACACTAGTGATCAGAACATTTATTAAGTCTATGGGTGGCATCTCTGGGAGAACTATGGTGGTTAGAGGAAGTTCCAGAATGATTTTCTATTTAAGTGAGGACAAGTAATTTTCCCCTCCATGATGGTGGGTGTTTATTGTAATTAATTAGCTTCCAGTTTTGTCCTCCTGGAATATAGTGATGTTATCAGGGACTGTTTACAGATTGCATACTGTGTTGGACAGTGATGCCCCACTCATTTCCTTCTTTAGAAATGAAGTCTTTTTTTTAAGAGAGAGGGACTGTGAGAGAGAGAGAAGAGAGAGAGAGAGGGAGAGAAAGAGAGAAACAATTTTTATTTAGTTTTTCAAACTTGGTTGGAGACTTCATTGTGTACGTTGTGCTGGGGTTTGAACTTGCATACTCGTGCATGCTGGGCAAGTGCCGTAACCACCAAGCCACCACTCTAGCCCCTAGAAATGAAGTCCTAACAGCTACATCAATGTTTATAGCACCTCAATTTACAATAGCTAAACTATGGAACCAACCCAGTTTCCCCTTGCTGGATGAATGGACTAAAAAAAACATGATAATATGCATGTATATATATATATACATGCATGTATATAGTGAGTTCTACTCTGCTATTAGAAAGAACAATATCATGGCATTTGCGGCCAAATGGATGGAGATGGAAAAAATGATGCTGAGTGAAATATCCAAACTCAGAGACTTAAGGGTCGAATGCTAGAGTAAAATCTAACACAGGATGAAAGTTAGTTAAGTTTAAATAATATAAATTCAACATACTTGAAATTTCATATAGTGGGGAGACAAGGGAGGGAGGCAGGGAGGGGAGGGAGGAGAACGGGGGTTAACAATGCAGGTAGGAACTCTCAACTCCCCTGAGAAGCCCAACTATACACAGGCAGGCAGAGAAACTCAGAAATTTCTAAATTAATACACATGTATATACTTATTTCTATCTATAACATGGGGGTAAAGCAAAGGAGACATGGGAGCAGGGAGTGGTTGAATGGGGGAGATCCTGAACTAGGATTGGCCTTAATTTACTTTGTCAATATCCATCTATGCATGAATATATAACAACCATTCCCTCCAATATGTAAGACTACATAGAACAAATAAAAGTAAATAAATAAATAAGTAATGAAGTCTTAGTTCCCATATTGTTGGACGTGCTGCTGGAAGATGTGCCTCAGCTATCAGCCCTCTTTGTGATTGTCTTGGCTAAAGAAAATTGTCTTGCTTAAGACTGTGTCTTTCTTTCATGGACAATGTGTAATTAGTGAGTAAAGTGAGGTTATACGGTTCTGATACCCTTGCCCAACTTGGGACAATTTTGAGGGCCTTTCTAACAACACAGATCTCTGTGGAGTCACTTGAGAACTTTATTAGGAAAGCATGGCAGCTTGACTTGTTTATGTGCTAACTTTTATATCATTGCCTATTTAAAAGTTTCAGTTCCTTCCCTTCCACATGTATTGATCCCAAGAGCAATCCATGAGTCTCCTACTTGCTAATCTGTATCCCAAGTCTGATTCTTTGGGACCCTAACCTGCAACAGGCATTCAGTAGTTAAAATAGCCAGATCAGTCTTGATGAAGTTGATCTCCTTTTTCTGATTACATACATAACTTCTATCCCCGCAACCATGGCTACTTTGTTCATGAACACACAGAGAAAGCACAAGAGTTGAAAGAGAAAATGCTAGTAGGCATCTTTGTAATAGCTTAGAGAACCGAAATAGGGATTCTGCCATTTATAGAATATGTCTATTCCAAATATGCATTCAGAAACTCAGGAAGTAATCATAAGATGGAGACAAATACCCACCAGCTTCAGTGTGAGGTAGGGTTGTTCAGAAACACTTTTATCACCTGGATTTCCATTGAACTTCTACTCTGACCAGTTGGAAACTGGTCTGGGATTAACATTACCTCAGAGCTAATGTCTAGGAACCCCCAAACATCAAGATATTTTTCTTTCTCCAGTGGAATGCCACCTTATACAATGGCTGCAGCCATCTTTGTTTTTTTTTTTTTTTTGAAATTCTTTTTTTTTAGAAGTATATAGAAATACAGTTGAGGGGGAAACATTATCAAAACAGTAGCAATCAATGGCTATAAACTTTGTTATCCAGGGGAAAAGCCTAAACACGTATAACCACTTTGGGTTTGCTGCAGCCATCTTTGGAGAGTGTTAGGAGAAAGATTTATTGTACATGTTTATGATGGTATATAGTGTTCTTTCTCAACAGTACTTGCTTTTACCTTAATAATCTCTAGGTTTTAAAAAATAACTCAAATCTATAAATTGAATGAAGGATAATGACTCTCCAAATGATATATGTAAGTATAAAACTTTCATATTACAGAAAGTAAATACCTAAAGAAACCCCAAAGAAATGTCTAAATTCCAAGTATAAAGGGAAATTCCTAAAATTTATAGAAATGTATTTGTTCAGCAAATATTGAATAGCTACTGTATATCAGGTATGGATAATTCACTGAGAATCTAAAGAGGTATGGAACACTGATAGTTTCACACTATTTTTCCTAACCCTTTTCTTTTATTATTTCCCTCTTACATATTTATATTCTAGTTATTCAGTTTTCTCCAAATGTACCTTGCTCTTTTCTGACTTTGCACTATTGTTCATTAATTAATTCAAAAAATATTTATTGGACATCTTCTTGTAAAATAATCATTGCCCCAGGAAGAAATATTGTGATTTCTTTGTATTGCTTGTTTTGCTCAAGACTGCTTTGATTGTTTGGGATCTATCATGCTTCCATATAAATTTTGGATTTTTTTTTCTAATTTTGTCAAGTAAGTTATTGGTATTTTGATGGCCATTACATTGAATCTATAGATTGCTTTTGGTAGTATGGCCTTAAATTTAAACAATATTAATTTCTTTCTAACCCCAGAATATAGGTCTTTCCATCTTGTGTCTTCCTCAATTTATTTCTTCACTGTTTTGTAATTTTCATTGTAGAGACCTTTCAACTCCTTGGTTATGTTTATTTCTAGGTATTTTGTTTTTATAAGACTATTGCAAATAAGATTGCTTTCCTAATTACTTTATCAGTGAGTTCATTAAGAGTTTATAGAAAAGCTACTGGTTGGTGCTACAGTAGTGGGTCAGTGGTTATGGTGCTTGCCTGTCATGCAAGAGGATGTAGGTTTGAACCCTAGCACCACATACACAATGAAGTGTGGAGCAATGAAAGCCACATGAAAAACTGAATAAAATTGATTCTCTCTTTCTCTTACTGTACCTCTTTCTCTTAAAAAAAGAAGAAAAAGAAAAGCTACTGGTTTTTGCATTTGATTTTTTTAACGAAATACATTTTAATAGCAAACAAAATACAAAATGACTCTACACTACACAGAAATCTGAAATATTTAAACCTTTCCCCACACATTAGAATTTGCTGCCAGGCATGGTGGCACATGCCTGTAATCCCATCAACTTGGGAGACTGAGGCAGGAGTTTGCAAGTTTGAGCTCAGCCTCAGCATTTTAGCAAGGCCCTAAGCAACTTAGACCTTGTCTTAAAATAAATGAAAAGGACTGGGGATGTACTTAATGGTAAGTGACCCCTGGATTCAATCCCCAGTACAAAAAAAGGAACTTTCTTTATTCCCAGAATGTAGCTGGATATGCATGCATACATGTGTTCTTATGATTCTCTTTACAATGTGTTCATTAAATGGGTGCTGCGGTGCAGGGATGGGATCATTGCAGGAGAAAGATGCTGAAAACCTACTCAATAGATCATCCTTTGCAAATTCAACATCTTTTATACTGCAAGTTATTCCAAATTATTTCCTTTTTTTTCCTTGTCCTGTACTGACCTTTCCTTTTTTGCTGGAGATTGAACTCAGGGCCTTGTACATGCTAGGTAAGTGCTCTACCGCAGAGCCACACCTCAGCCCATTATAATCTTTCTTTTCAGGGGAAAGAAATAGTGACAGATGTGCAGCCAAGAAAAGAATCTTCCTTTCCCACTGCCACTGCAGGGCCAGTGTTCTTAGTGACCCCTACCCATTTTAAGAAACAGGTCACCAGCATAGTCAAAGTACTTCCCTGACTCTAGATACACTGCTACTAAATTCTCTGAATTCCTTGAACCTCAGAATTCAAAGTATCACAGACAGTGCCAAGAGTCCAACCTGAAAGATAAAAGCGGAGAAAGGCCCCCTTCCAGTGCTAAGTTTCCTCTTTTCAATATTTAATTATTATAATAACAATAATTTAAAAATCCTGGTTCTCTGTCATTAAGGAAAAGGAAAGACTTTGCTAGGATATTCCACCTTTCCCAGTCCCTATCACTATATCTCTCCACCAAAAGGATCTGCTTTCCATGAAGGGTGGACTTGTATGACACTGTCCATGGCTGCTCCTGAGAATTCTGTGACTGCCCTTAGTCAAACCTTCCTGGGAACAGAAAATGAGACCCAGACAGGGAGATGCTTGACATGTGAGTTCCTGGCAGGTTCCTCTGAAAATTTCAGCTGACCTTGGGAATATGCCAGTTCTCATTCCATGTCCAGGCACCATGGCTCCCTGCCTGCCCCTCAGTCCTATTACACTGGGGGTTGCATGCAGGGGCCTTATGTGGCAGATGTCAAGGAGGAAGGGAAGGGGCTCTTTTATAGTCCATCAATGATTTGGTCTCAGAATGTCCATGACTGCAGCCAAACACCTTCAACCACTACCCAACTGTTGCATCCAAGGTGAAAAATTAATGTTCCTGATTTTCTTGCGTGATTCCAGTCACTAGAAGGGGTTTGCAGATCACGAACTGCACCTTCAGGATGTTGCTCATCTGTTTAATATACACACCCATGAATTACCTGGAGAAGCAGTGGGCAGGTGTATTGTAGCAGGTGCTCCGATTGTCCCAGACATGAACTGAGTTGTCCAAGGAGGCAGAGGTGACCAGGCCACTGTTTGGGGTAAAGGGTAGGCTGGTGATGTTGTCTGTGTGGTTTCTCAGCTCTTTAAAAACCCAGAGGCCAAGTCCTAGAGCTTCAGCTGCTGTTCCTCACCAGAACCCCTTCCCTTCCCCCTTGGCATCTGTCCCATACAGGCCCCTGAATGATTTTGATGTAATGTTTTCTCAATTTCTAATTTGGTACAGATTTGCTTTCCTTCTTTAAGAAACCCATTTTGACATGAAGACCAATGGAATAGAATAATAGACACAGAGACAAACCCATATAATCATCTGATACTTGACAAAGGTGCCAAAAAATATATTGGAGAAAAGATAGCCTTTTTAGCAAGTGGTGCTGGGAAATTTGGATATCCATATGTTGAAGAGTAAAACTTGGTCTCTATCTCTCTGAACAAGTTAACTCGAAGTGGATCGAAGACCTACCTAGGAATTAGATCAGAAACTTTGCAAGTGCTAGAAGAAAATGTAGGCTTAACACAGCAACTGGCACTGGCATTGACTTCCTTAACAAGGCTCCCAAAGCTTAAGAAATAAAACCAAGAATAAATAGGTATTTTTACATAACCAGGGGGAACCATAACTATGAAGCCTGGGGGAACAGGGGGGCACGGAGGGGAGGTAGGGATTGGGGGGTTATCAATGCAGCTGGAGGGAGAGAGTAGGGGGCTTCAATGCAGCTAGGAACCTTTGAGTCCCATGAGAAGCCCAACTAACATGAGGGTAAAGTAGGGGAGACATGGGAGCAGGGAGTGGTCAAAGGGGGAGACCATGGATTATGATCAGCCTTAATTTACTTTGTCAATATCCATATATTCATGAATGTGTAACAACGATTCCTTCCAATATGTAAGACCATGTTGCAGGAATTAAAAAAAATAGGTATGATGGCATCAGATTGAAAAGCTTCTTCACAACAAAGGAAACATGTAAAGAGAGAACTTACAGAATGGGAGAAGATCTTTGATAGCCACAATATGTAAAGAACTAAAAACCTTAACATATCATCGTACATTGTTACTGTTTCTCTTTTTCCTTTTTTTTCAACACTGGTTATGGTTTAGATCTGGAATGTCCCTGAAAGTCTCATGTGTTGAAGGCTTGGTCCCCAACATGGCAATGTTCAGAGGTGGGGAGTTTAGGAAGTGATTGAATCATGAGAGCTCTGGCCTTATCAGAAGATTAATCCATTTATAGCTGAATGAACTTGTTATGGTTTAGATGTGCGGTGTCCTCCAAAAGCTCATGCATGAGACTATGTAAGAAAGGTAAAATAATGGGTTTATGAGAGCCTTAAGCCAATCACTTAATTAATCCCCTGATAGGGATTAACTGGTGGTAACTGAACTCAGGTAGGGTGTGGCTGGAGAAGGTAGGATATTGGAGGCATGCCTTTGTGGTATACATTTTTC
>PVKS010046368.1:0-13332 GCA_004027875.1 Aplodontia rufa
AGAGAGAGAGAGAATCAATTTTATTTTATTTTTTTCATGTGACTTTAGTTCCTTTGACACTTTGTTTTGTACACGGTGCTGGGGTTCAAACCTGCATACTTGTGCATGCCAGGAATGTGCTGTAACTGCTGAGTTACTGCTCCAGCCCCACATAACATATATCTTAACAGATTTAAAACAAAATAAATTATAACATGGAGATAATCAGTTGAGTTTTTGTCTTGGAAATTTTAGGAATGAAATCCACAAGCACAAGGGTGAGAGAAAAATAACAGAATTTAGTAGAACAATAGAAAGAGAGCAGAGCTCCTGACTCAAAAACCATGCAAAGTGTGCTTTCAACTCACATTGAAATTAAATTAGAAAACAATAACAAAAAAATAACTAGAAAAGCTCACAAATATTTGGAGAGTAAACACCACACATCTAAATAACACATGAATCAAAAAAAGAACACTTGAAAATTTTTTAAATATTTCAAACTAAATGAAAATTAAAAACAACATCTTTGAAATTTGAGGAATGTAGCAAGAGCAGTACTCAGAAAGAAATCAATAGCATTGAAAAAAGATATATTACGAAAGAAAAAAAGATTTAAAAGCAATAATCTAAATTCCTCTAAGGAAATTAAAAAAGAAAAGGAAGAGCAAAATAAATCAAAAGAGAGTAAAAGACAAGAAGCAATAAAAATTAGGACAGATAGAAACACCTTCACAAGTTTCTTTAATAGAGAGTGGGAAATGGAATTTTGGGAAACTCAGAGGAAGACAGACACACAGAAAGATGGCATAGAGGAGAGATGCGTTCAAGGCCATAGAATACCACAGCCAAAGGAAGCCAGAAAGGCAGGGAGCAGGTGTTTGCTAGAACCTTCAGAGATAGTATATCCCTGCCAATACCTTGATTTTAGATTTCTGGCCTCTAGAACTATGGACAAATAGATTTTTGTTGTTTTAAACCATCACATTTCTGGTAATTTGTTACAAAAGTCTTAGGACACTAATACAATACTCAACAACTAGTTTCTTGGGCCAACTTCCAACAAAAATACTATGCAGGTACCCAAATTGCTGACTAATGATATCAAGATGCTGATAATTATTTAGATTGAATTATCAGTCTAAATGACAACTACTAGCCCCATCAGAATATTCTAGAAACCCCAAGTACTTTTCCCACGATGAGTTGTGGTTTCTTTCCTCTTGGTTTTGTTATTTTACTGAGAAGCTTTAATGCATGTCTGTGCTTCTTTTTTAAAATTTACATTGATTATACTGAATTGGGTCTTGGAAATGCATTCACTTGTTTGAATCTAGTCAAACTGCACATACTGTTTACAGTAAGCTGGAGTGTGAATAAAAGGATGAATTTATGGCAGTACTACATCAATTGTGAGAGGCATTGTCAGCCAACTTAGATAAATAGACTTGCACAGTCCTTTGTTTGCAGCTGTGCATTAATATATTTATTCCTGGTTCCTGTACTACATATTTCTCTATTTGGACACCCTCTTTGTGATGGGAGAAAATAAGAAAATACTGTTTTCCCTCCCTTTTTTATTGTCAAAATTACTGTACACAGCATAGTTAAGTCTTACTCTGTTCTTACAAAATTTTCTCACGTTTCAAGGTCCACTTTGAATGTTCTGACATTCACAGGTTCCTCTGCTTGCCAGTGCATGCTAATGAGATCTCTTTTTAGAATGAGTTCTCTTTTTAGAATAAGGTTCATCCTGTCTTGAAGTGCATTTAATGCTTATCTATATAACTTACACACCAGACCAATGATTTTTCAACATGCGCTGGGGTGAGGGTGTGAGGGGATATAGAGTCAATCTAGAAAGCCTGACTCCATTTCCTTTACCTGTGCGAGCCCCTAGCCCTGAAATTCAGAATCAGTAGATGGGAAGTGGGAAGAAGTCCCCAACATGGATTCAGAATCTCCCGTCCCATCCTGGCTCCTTACCATTTGTACCAGCAGACATCAGTGGAATAAAAACTAAAGCCTGTCGCTTTAAAGAATTTTGATTTTAAAGTATTTCCTATGTTTTTTTAATCTCAGATCCCTTTAGAAGTTCTTTCAATGTTATGGATCCACATTTTAAATAGATATATACACAAATGTTTGTTTATAAGTTCAGGGAATATATAGTCCTCCAAAAATTATCTTTAAACCCTGTAAGTATCTAAAGACCTTTAGTTATAGGCCCTAGGTTGAAGTATAATGTAGGAGAAAGTATTACATGGAAAGCACTTGACAAATAATTTGCTTATTTAGTGAATCAATTAATTAATGGCTAATAATGCTATTTGGTGTAAATAAGCTCTCTCTACCCTACACGAGTTGATATCAAAAAGGATACTTGCATCTTCCCTTTAGTAGTGACTTGGTACCTCTGTTTATGGTAAATTAGAGAATAAATGTATTTATGAAACTAAAGGAAAAGAAGAGAACAAAAAAGATAACCACCACCGCCAACAACAACAGAAAAAAGGAGGTCAGCTCTCTGACTCATTCTCATTGTTTTGGGAGATACAAAAATGCCAAATGACCATTCTTATCTTCCTGAAAACACAAATCCTCAACTATTCTCCAGTCATTGCCTCTAAGTTCCTAAGGGAAATAAGAAAAAATTACTTCATTTAATTAAATGAGATTTTTTTTCAAATATTTTTGGTCTTCCCTGGTTGGTTGGGCAAGGCCTCATAAAGCTATAAAGCGGCCTTTGGTCCCAAATAAATTAGCCTGGAATTGAAATTAAAAGCCACTTCATTGGCTTTATCTGTTCTTTCTGTCCTAGAATACATGAAGTCTTGAATTTTCTAAGGCAGATCTTGACACTCCAAAGCTCAGAAAACATTCAGGGTAAAGGAGGGCAGATACCTCACCTAAGGAACTGAACCTGTGGCATAAGGTAATCTTAAGGTATCCTTTCCTCGGAAACCACTGTGATGGTCTAAGCCAAAAAAGAACCTGAAACCATCTGCTACCCACCTGGAGGGAAGAAAAAGAAGAAAGAATAGACAGGGATTACAAAATGGCTCCTAAGAGGAACATTCAACCCCAAAGTTAAGAATATTAACCCTCCCCTTCATCATATGACAAATCCTACCACAGTCAAATAGTCCAATAATGATTTGACTTTTGCTCAGCTATCTCAGTGCCCTCGTCTGAGTGTTGGGTGGGGCAAATGAGGAGATTGGAGAGGAACCTGGAGTCTAAAGATTATCAAGACCCCACCCAATACAATTGACCCATAGAGACCTGGGGGTAAATTCCAGACATTTGAAATATCAACCAAGCACTATTTCTACCACTACAAATTTTCGTCTTAATCTTTTCATTACTACAAGAGATAAGGTACATTATCCTCTTGGAAATAGCTACTATTTCAGGGAAAACAACAATTTAATCTTCAGTTGGATATCCCTTAGCACTATGACTCATTCCTTTGCTGTCCACAGATCATTGCTTTCCATTTCCTAGTAGTACTTAATCAACCTTGTGTTTTTCACTTGTCAGAAGTAAACTTCTAAAGGGTAATATTTAAATCTGATTCATTTTAGAATATCTATTCATCTTAAAATAATTACATGTACTAAGGAACATAGTAAAATTTTTGAGTTGGAATAGACACACAAAAAATGAGAAAGCTTAGTGAAAGCAAAGTTTTCCCAGCATTTCACAAGCCTAATTAATTGGTTTAACTGATTTATTTTAAGTGAGTAGTACAGAAATATTTATTTATACATCTTAAGCCACATGTAGTTTGAAAAACTGCTTTCCAAAGCACTTAAAATACTGCAGATTATATATAGCTCAAATGTTAAATATTTGGCATCATGATTTTCAACACAATTTTTCTTTTTGTCATAAGAACACTTGATGTTGTATATATCCTCAAGGTAGAAGAGAAAAAAGACAACAAACAAACAAACAAAAATGAAAATAACAACGAAAAACCCAGCCTCTGATCCTCCCAAGAACATTTGAGCTAGAAAACAGAGATCTTCTGTAGCCTTTGGGTAGAAGTTCACTTTTTAAAACATGCATGACATTGGCCAAAAAAAAAATCAAACCAGACTAAAGTGCATAAAGTAAAAATGAAAGGCCCCTTTCACTTTTCCCTAGAGGAACACCATTTCCCAGAGGAAAATATATAATCTTTCCTGGTTCTCCTGCAGGAGTTTGTCATACCTAGCACACAAACATAGTCTGATAGATTATTCTCATATTTCTGCTCCAGCTTACACCAGAGACTAGATTTACCTGGAAGTCCCTTTGGTCTTAATCTCATAGGCAAAGAGTCTTTCAACTTTGAATAAATCACTGAAATGGATAAGTTAGATATTGGTGAGGAAAATTATCAAACATCACTATATTCACTAAATGAAACTAGAATCTCTATGTTTAAAGAACAGAATAAATTGATGCAAGAATAGTTGCAGTTTAAGAATGACATACTTCCCAGAGATTGACTTGGTCCATTTGGACCTCCCCTATTCCACCACTGCTAACCTCTACAAGTGTGGGAGATAGTTTCAATCGCTGATATCTGTTAAATGCCTCTGCTTGCTTGAACAATTCTCATAAAGCAATTTCAAAGTCCAAAATAATTATTGATGCTCTTTCTTACAAGTGCAATGGCTCTGAAATGTATAGCTAGAAGGAGGTTGGTTGAGTTATCCTCTGAATCTGTTCTTCTGAACTCCACAAGGGGGCCTCTCTAACTCAGCAATAGTCTACCTCACAGAATTTTCTGCCAGTCCCAAATTTTCTATTTGGGAAGTGTAAAGGGTTGTCAGAAATGAAGTAAGACTTCCCTCCAGATGGCCACAAAGGACAAAATGCCACAAATACTGCAAATGGACCACAAGATATTTTCTATGACAGCTGATTTTATTCTTTTACTCTAACATGTATCTGAGTAAGCTCAGTTCCCCCACTTAGGCCTCTTTTCCAACTCTGGTCTTGGCAGAAGTGCAATACTGCTTTAGCAATGACTGTAAATTTTTCCTGTTCTTCTTTTTGCCATGGGTGCCTAAACAAGGCAATGTGACATATTTTCAGAGCCTCTTAAACATTTTCTTACACAGTGACTAAAAATGTCAAGACCCATTTGAAAACCCTTTCAGTGCCCATAATGGTTACCCTAAAAATTAGCATTGCTAATCTCACATAACAGCTGACCATATTGTAGCATCACCAAGGTAAACATCTGTTGAGTAGAGGGAAAATCAACAACAATTTCTGGAATCATACAGACCTGTGCATCTTCTTGCTTCTCCTCTGCCCCAATTTAAAATTTAAATACCTACAAGTCAGAGAAAGCAGACTCTTATCACCAGATTCCACTTGCCACATTTCAAGAGCCCATCTGCTCCATTAAATACCTCGATCAAGCTACTTCATGAAATGCTCCAGGAAGAGATTTTAAATTGATCTGGGTTATCTCCAATTTGTTAAGTCAGTTTTCACAAGCAGCCGTCCTTGTGAACATGTCAGTAATTGATATGTCATAGTCATTTCCATTACCTTACAGGACCAACATGTGAACCTTTTTCCCCCACTATCATTAGGATGAGAGCTGTAATTTGAGATCTCATTAGAATGTGAATTCTTCTTAGAGCCAGAGCAAAACAGGGGGAAGAAACATGCAGACACATATATATTTATACCAGTCAGACAGAATATTTTCTTCAAAAACTTTATAGACCAAAGAAAGACAGACAAATCAACAGCCTAAAAAATGCCAAAAACATACCCTTTCATTAATTACCTGGTTTCACAGAACAGGCTTGAGAATTCACTGCTACCATCTGCACACCCTATGAGATCTGTGTCCCAACTGTCACACACCCTCAATCCACCCAAGCTGCACATACTACTCTGCAGCTCTGCTGACATGCTAAGATCAAGATGTTTTGTGCTCTAGGTGCTGGTGGGTGAGAGATCTTGTTTGAGATCCCTCTGAACAGACTTAACTATGCTGTTTTTAAAGTTCCACCAATTTCATGCATCTCTTCCCCTTTCCTCTCAATCAAATCCAAAAAAAAAAAATTATGGATAAAGCTATGCTGTTTAATAATAAGTTCTAATGTTTTTTCCACATTATAAGACTTTTATTTATAAAATCACTTTAAAAATGAGAGGTATGTCATTTATATGGAGCGCTCAGTTTATTTAACTCAATTTTTCAGAAACTTTTGTCTATCTAATTAGATCTTTTTAAATCACTTCATAACCTTATCTTTGGCAGGTCACCCACTATTATTTATTCATTGACAAAATAACCTTCTGCATTTTTATTTTTGAACAACGATACAAGTTTTTAACAAAATAATATAAAATATGTACAGTTTCTGGATAATAGATTTACCCCCAGGAGTGCCACCTCCAATTACCCACCCGTATCCTTCCCTTCCCTTACCCACAATATCTCTAAAAAAGTATTAGGCTGTATAATATTACACCTTATCTGGTTTTAACACATGATAATAGATCACCTTTCTGAATGACCAGAGTCTAGTTCCAACCTCCACAGATGAGTGGAGACATTCGACCCTTGGTTCTTTGGGTTAAGCTGATTTTACTAAGCATAATTTCTTCCACAGCCATCCATTTACCTTCAAAGGCTGCAATATCATTGTTTCTAATTGCTGTGTAAAATTCCATGGTATAAATGTACCACAGTTTTTGGATCCATTCATCCAGTGAGGGACATCTGGGTTGTTTCGATAGCCTAGCAATAGTAAATTGTGCTGCTACGAACGTAGATATTGCTATGTCACTATAATGTGCTGATTCTAAATCTCCTGGAAAGATACCCAAGGGTCAAATGGTGGGCTCATCCCTAGTTTTTTGAGGATTCTCCACACTGCTTTCCAGAGGGGCTGTACCAGTCTGCAGCTCCACCAACCGTGTGTTAGTGTGCTTATCTCTCCACAGCCACTCCAGCATCTATTATAGTTTATTTTCTTCATTTTTGCCATTCTGACAGGCTTGGGTGATATCTTAATGTGGTTTTCATTTGCATTTCTCTGATTACTAGTGATTTAGAACACTTTCTCATGTATTTATTGGCTTGATCAATGTCTATTGTTGAGAAATTTCTAGTTAGCTCTTTGGCCCATTTATTAATTGGGCTGCTAGTGTTTTTATAGTTGAGATTTTTGAGGATTTTGTAGATTCTGGATATGAGACCCTTGTCAGAGGATTCACAGCCTATGATTCTCTCCATTTCTGTAGGAAACCTCTTGACTCTTATGAGAGTTTCCTAGTCAGGACAAAAGCTTTTCAGCTTTATGGCATCCCATTCACTGATTTTTTTACTTTACTACCTTCACTTTTGGAGATATGTTGAGAAAGTCTTTGCTTACTCCCCAAATGTTGAAGTGTTGGACCTAATTTGTCTTCCATCAGTTTCAAGGTAGCTGGTTTAATTCCTAGCTCCTTGGTCCATTTTGATTTGATTCCCGTGCAAGGAGAAAGATGTGGGTCTAATTTCAACTTTCTGTAAGTGGCTGACCAGTTTGTCCAGCACCATTTGTTGAAGAGGCTGTCTCTCCTCCATGTAATATCTTGCCCCGCTTTGTCAAAAATCAGATGTTTAAAGATTTGAGGGTTTGTTTCAGGGTCATCTATTCTATTCCATCAGTCATCTTTCCTACCTTGATACCAGTACCATGCTGTCTTTGTTACTATGGCTCTATAGTATAGTTTTAGATCTGGAATGGCAAAACCACCTGTTTCATCTTTCTTGCTTAGTAGTGTTTTAGCCATTCTTGGTTTCTTATTGTTCCAAATGAATTTGAGAATTGCTTTTTCTATGTCTATAATGAACAACATAGGTATCTTTATAGGGATAGCATTAAATCTATATAAAGCTTTTGGTAGAATGGAAATTTTTATTATATTAATTCTGCCTAACCAAGAGCATGGGACATCTTTCCATCTTCTTAGGCCGTCTTGGATTTCATTCTTCAATGTTTGATAGTTTTCATTGAAGAGATCTTTGATTTCCCTTGTAAGGTTAATTCCCAAGAATTTTATTTTTTGGAAGATATTTTGAAAGGGACTGATTTCCTGACTTCTTCCTCAGTTCTATTATTATTAGTGTATAGGAAAGCTATTGATTTATGTGTGTTGATCTTGTACCCTGCCTCTTTGCTAAATTTATTTATGACTTCAAGCAGTTTACTGATGGACTTTTTTGGATCTTCCAGATGTAGGATCATGTCATCAGCAAAAAGAGAGAGTTTGACTTCCTCTCTTCCTACTTTTTATCCCTTTGATTTCTTCCTCTTGCCTGATTGCTCCAGCTAGGGTTTCAAGAACAATATTGAATAAAATTGGTGAGAGTGGACAGCCTTGTCTTGTTCCCGATTTTAGTGGAAATGCTTTCAGCTTTTCTCTGTTTAGTATTATACTAGCTGAGGGTTTAGCATATATAGCCTTAACAAAGTTCAGAAATGGTCCTTTGAACCCCATCTTCTCTAGAGTTTTGAACATAAAGGGGTGCTGGATTTTATCAAAGACCTTTTCTGCATCCAATGATATGATCATATAGTTTTTGTCCTTGATTCTGTTTAAGTGGTGAATTATGTTAATTGTTTTGTATATGTTGAACCACCCCTGCATTCCTGGGATGAAGCCCACTTGATCATGATGGATTATTTTCTTGATAAGTTTTTGAATATGGTTTGCTAGCACTTTATTAAGGATTTTTGCATCCAAGTTCATAAGGGATATTGGTCTGTAGTTTTCTTTTCTTGACGTATCCTTGTCATGTTTTGGTATCAGAGTTATGGTTGCTTCATAAAAATTAGATGGGAGCATTCCCTCATTTTCAATTTCTTGAAATAACTTAATAAAGAGAGGTGTTAGTTCCTCTTCAAAAGTGTGGTAAAAATCAGTGGCGAAGCCATCAGGTCCTGGGCTTTTCTTCTTTGTTAGACTTTTAATTGCAATATGGATGTCAGTGCCTGTGATTGGGCTATTTAGGAATCCAATATCCTCCTGATATAATTTAGGAATGTTGTATGTGTCAAGAAATTTATCCATGTCTTCCAAGTTTTCTAATTCAGAGGAGTATAGGTTTTCAAATATGATCTTATAAGTTGCTGGATTTCTGTGGGGTCAGGGTGATCACTCCCTTTTCATTGGATTTTATTGATTTGCTTCCTTTCTCTCCTTCTTTTGGTTAGATTCGCTAGGGACCTATCTTGTTTATTTTTTCAAACTACCAGCTCTTTGTTTCATCAATTCTTTTTATTGTTTTTTTTTTTTTGTTGTTGTTGTTGTTTTCAATTTCATTGATTTCAGCTCTGATCTTGATTATTTCCTGTCTTCTGCTGGCTTTGGGGTTAGATTGTTCTTCCTTTTGAAGGGCTTTGAGATGAAGCTTATTTATTTGGGATCTCTCTTCATTTTTAATATGGGCAATCAGAGCTATGAATTTTCCCCTTAGGAAAGCTTTCATAGTGTCCCAGAGGTTTCGAAACGTTGTGTCTTCATTTTCATTCTTTCTTCCAAGAATTTTTGGATTACTTCTTTCATCTCTTCTTGGTTCCATTCTTCATTTAATAGGGTATTATTCAATCACCATGAATATGTTTGTTTTCTGTTATGATTATTGCTACTGATCACTAGGGTCATAGCATTGTGGTTTGAAAGGACACACGGGATGATGTCTACTTTTTTATATTTGCTGAGATTATTTTTATGAACCAGAAGATGGTCTATTTTGGAAAAGGATCCATGTGCTGCAGAGAAGAAGGTATATTCCACTAACTTGGAATGGAAAATTCTCTATATGTCTATTAAGTCCATTTGGTTTATGGAGTCATTTAGGCTGGAGATTTCTTTTTTTTTTTTATTAGAAGTATATAGAGATACAGGATACAGTTGAGGGGGAAACATTATCAAAACAGTAGCAATCAATTTATATAAACTTTGTTATCCAGGGGTCATGCCAAAGCATAGATAAACCACCATGTGTTTCACCTGTTGCAGTTTCCTCCAGAAGAACTCATGCATTAATTGGGTAGCTCGTGGAGGAATGACATCGGCTTCTGGGATGGTTCCCCCATCTTCCAAATACCAGACTCCTATGAGTTCTTCACATACCCTCCCCCTCCCCATCCCCTTCCCTATACCTCCAAGTATCCTAGGGAGCTATCTCCCTGTTACACTGAAAGTCATTCAATTTGAGGTTTTGATAGGTCAGCTGTCTGTCCTACTGCTTCTCCATAAATTCTAGTATCAACAGATGAGAGAAACCATTCGGCCCTTGAGTCTCAGAGCTTGGGAGACTTCACTAAACATAATTCTGTCCATCTCCATCCATTTGATTTCGAAAGCTATAATATCGTCCTCTCTAATGGCCGAGTAATAATCCATAGTATATATGTACCAAAGCTTTTGTATCTACTAGTCCAGTGAGGGGCATCTGGGTTGGTTCCATAATCTACCTATAGTAAATTGAGCTGCTATAATCAAGGATGAAGCCACATCGATATAATATGTTGATTCTAAGTCTTTTGGGAAAATTCCCAGGAGTGGGATAGCTGGGTCGTAAGGTGGTTCCATCCTTAAGTTTTTGAGGATTCTCCACACTGCTTTCCATAGTGGCTGAACAAGTTTGCAGTCCCACAAGCAGTGTAACAGTGTTCCTCTTTTCCCACAGCCCCTCCAGCATCTGTCATTGTTTGTATTCTTTATTTTTGCCACTCTACTAGGAGTGAGGTGGTATTTCATTGAAGTTTTGATTTGCATTTCCCTTATCGCTAATGATGTAGAGCATTTTCTCATATATTTATGGGCTTTCTGGACTTCCACTGGAGAGAAAATCCTTTTGAGATCTTTAGCCCATTTATTGATTGGATTATTTGTGAGTTTGGACTTTAGTTTCTTTAGTTCCCTGTATAGTCTGGATATTAGCCCTCTGACCGAGGTGTGGCAGGCAAAGGTTTTCTCCCATTCTGTAAGTTCTCTCTTGATGCTCTTGATTAGATGTTTAGCTGTGCAGAAACTTTTTAGTTTAATTGCATCCTATTCATTTCTTTTGATTTTACAGCTTGAGCCATGGGAGTTTTGTTAAGGAAGTAGCTGCCAACTCCTATATGCTGTAGTGTTGATCCTATTTCTTTTTCTAGTAAGTTTAAAGTTGTTGGGTTAACATCCAGGTCTTTGATCCATTTTGATTTAATTTTTGTGCAGGGAGAAAGATAAGGATCCACCTTCAGTTGTCTACATATGACTCTACAGTTTGTCCAACACAATTTGTTGAACAGGCTCTCTTTCTTCCACACTATACTTTTGCCCCTTTATCAAATATCAAATAGTTAAAGATATGGGGGTTTGTCTCAGGATCTTCTATTCGGTTCCACTGGTCTTCAGTTCTGTTTTGATACCTATACCATGCTGTTTTTGCCACTACAGCTCTGTAATATAATTTCAGGTCAGGGATTGAGATGCCCCCTATTTCTTCTTTTCTATAGAGTAGTGTTTTGGCTAGTCTGGGTCTCCTGTTGTTCCATATGAACTTGAGAATTGCTTTATCTATATCTCTGAAAAATGCCATAGGTATCCTGATGGGGATTGCATTGAATCTGTAATGGGCTTTGGGTAGAATGGCCATCTTTATTATATTGATTCTGTCTAACCATGAGCTTGGAATGTTTTTCCATCTACTCAGGTCTTCTGTAATTTCTTTTCTTAGTGTTTGATAATTTTCTTTGAATAGGTCTTTAATATCCTTTGTAAGGTTAATGCCCAAGTATTTCATTCTTTTGGAAGTGATGGTGAATGGGAGAGATTTTCTGATTTCTTCTTCTGCGGATTTGTTGCTGGAGTAAAGAAATTCTAGCTATTTGCTGGAATTGATCTTGTAACCGGCTAGTTTGCTAAAACCACCTATGAGCTCTAGGAGTTTTCTGGCCGATGTTATTGAGTATTCTAGGTATAAAATCATGTCATCTGCAAATAGAGATAAATTGACTTCTTCTTTTCCTATACAAATACCTTTGATTTCCTTGTCTTGCCTGATAGCTCTGGCAAGGGTTTCAAGGACTATATTGAACAAAAGTGGGGATAGCAGACAGCCTTGTCTCGTATCTGAATTCAGTGGAAATGCTTTCAGTTTTTCTCCATTGAGGATAATGTTGGCTATGGGTTTGTCATAGATGGTTCTGACATAGTTAAAAGTATCTTCCTTTGATCCCTATCTTTTCCAAAGTTCTGAGCATAAAGTGGTGTTGAATTTTATCAAATGCCTTCTCTGCATCAATTGAGATGATTATATGGTTTTAGTATTTAATTCTGTTTATGTGGTGAATTACATTTATTGATTTGTGTATATTGAACCAGCCTTGTTTCCTGAAATGAAGCCCATTTGATGGTAATGGATTATCTTTTTAATATGCTTTTGTATCCGATTAGCTAAAATTTTATTAAGGATTTTTGCATCCATGTTCATCAGGGAAATTGGTCTGTGGTTTTCTTTCTTTGATGTATCTTTGTTGGTCTTTGGAATCAGTGTAATGTTTGCTTCATAGAAAGTGTTTGGGAGTGTTCTCTCTCTATCAATTTCCTGGAAGAGCTTGAAGAGGATCGGTGTTAGTTCTTCTGTGAAGGCTTGGTAGAATTCTGCTGTATATCCATCTGGACCTGGACTTTTCTTTTTGGGGAGAGCTTTGATTGTTGCTTCAATTTCACTTTCTGTGATTGGTTGGTTGAGATTTTCAATATCCTCCTGTATGAAAGAGGAGATGTCGTGTGTGGCCAAAAACCTGTCCATGTCTTCCAGGTTATCAAATTTGGCAGAGTATAAATTTTCAAAATAGGTTCTGATCATCTTCTGCATCTTGGTTGGGTCTGTGGTGATATCCCCATTTTCATCTCTGATTTTGTTGATCATTTCGATCTTCCTTTTGGTGAGTTTGGCAAGGGGTCTGTCAATTTTGTTCACTCTTTCAAAGAACCAACTCTTGGATTTGTTAATAGATTGGATAGCTTTTTTGTTCTCAATTTCTTTGATTTCAGCTCTGATATTGATGATTTTCTGTCTTCTGTTAGATTTAGGGTTGGACTGTTACTCCTTTTGAAGTTGTTTGAGTTGAAGCATAAGGCTATGAATCTGCTCTCTTTCTAGATTTTTGATGTATGCATACAGAGCTATAAATTTACCTCTTAAGAAAGCCTTCATACTGTCCCAGAGGTTTTGGTATGTTGTTTCCTCATTATCGTTCAATTCCAAAAACTTCATAATCTCTGTTCTCATTTCCTCTTTTACCCATCCTTCATTTAAGAGGTAATTATTCAATGTCCAAG
>PVKS010046369.1:0-13330 GCA_004027875.1 Aplodontia rufa
TTAAGCTGATTTTACTCAACATGATCTCTTCCATAACCATCCATTTACCCTCGAAGGCTGCAAGGTCATTGTTTCTAATTGCTGTGTAATATTCCATGGTATAAATGTACCACAGTTTTTGGATCCATTCTTCCTGTGAGGGACACCGGGGTTGTTTCCATAGCCTAGCAATGGTAAATTGTGCTGCAATGAACATCGAAACATGTAGCTTATCAAACCTTTGAGTTCACTCATATTTTTCTTGGTATATGGATAAGTTTTTAAAAAGAAGAGGATCAATTTAATCTTGATGTAAATAGAAGTAGTAAGCCAAAATAATAAGGTTATATGAGAGTATCTTAAGATTCAGTCAGTTCTCAAATATTGAAGTTTCAGTAAACCTGAACTGGATGCACTTCTAAAATATTTTCCTTTTGAGAACGATGAGACTTAATATACTTGTGTTTCATACATATTTGCCTCTTTATTTTTACTTTTTAAAATTCAAGTTAATGTATTAAAATTTTAGTTCATGGTATTTGGACTGGAAGGTGAAATGGTCTGTACTAGGGGACACTTACCAGTCTCAAACTTAATCATGGCTAATGGACATTATAGTTAATTCACATGCAGATTATCAAAATGAAGCATACTCAGGAGAAATCTGTTTTGAAAATACCATTTAATTTTAGAAACATTTTCTTTCTTTCACTACTTGTATTTATAGGATGACAGGCAGATGTTTTTCTAAAAGGAAATGACATTTGGGGACAATAAAAAACATATTTTGGTAATTAGGGATTTCTATTTTATAAAAGTATGCACATTATGAATAGCTCTGAAATAGCTGGCCTTTTTAAACTGACATTTTAATAGCTTTATTGACATATAATTCACATATCATACAGTTCACCCACTTAAAGTGTATAATCGGTGTTTTCTATATTCATAGAGTCGGGCAATCATCAGCATAAGCAATTTTAGAACATTTTCATCATCCCAAAATTAAACCTTGTGTCTGTTATTGGTTATAGTACATGCTTTCCTCCATATACCTCCAACCCTAGGCAAACACTTATTTCTGGCTCTGAATTTGCCTATTCTGGACATTTCATATACATAGAATAATGTAGTATGTATCCTGTGGCTTGACTCTGTTAACTATGCTTTTAAAATTCATCCATGTCCTAGCATGTATCATTTTATTTCTAAATAATATTTTATTGCATTGATAAATTTATTTTATCTACCCATTCTTCAGTGGATGGATATTTGGGGCATTTCTACTTATGTTTTTGCAAATAATTCCGTGAATATTTGTGTACAAGGTTTTGTGCGAACATATGTTTTTATTTCTCTTGGGTGTATGCCTAGGATTGGAAGTGCTGGGATCAGATACCAACTACGTTTAATAACTTAAACTGATGGGACACAAGCGCAAAACTGTGATTTTATTTAAAACTAGATTTCTATTTTAACTTTTAATAAAGTACAAATTTTTGTTAAGTGCTTTATATAAAATACTTTCCCTAATGATGTATGGCAAAAAAATCATTAAAATACACTTTTTTTTTAACACAGCTGTTTACAAACTGCTATTCCACATCACAATTTATCATCATTTATCAAAATTGTCACATCCTTCTGTGACATATTTCTTTGAGTGTTTTATTACTGCTTGTGTCATTTAGCATTTAGAAAAAGTGTCATGGAATCTGCTTCCTGAACTGATGAAATTCATGTTTTTTTTGCGTGTTGACTTTTACAAATAAATTATATGTTAGGAAACTGATGGTAGTTTTCTTTCAGAATTTCCATTTCAACAATGAACATGTTTCAAAAGTAAAAACATAACATTTTTGTGTCTATACACATCTGACACTTTATATTTTGCTGTCTTGTCCTGTTAATATTTTAAAGTTTTAGGAAGTTTTATATAATGAAATTTTATGTCAAATAAATTATTAATTTTTATCTTTTTTGGTGATGTTTCTTAAAAATTTGTCAAACTAGCTACCTTAAGTTTCCTTTTTACGAAAGGTCTTCAAGATGGTGTTCTATGTACTTGTGAAATTAGGTAATAAGGTCTTAGTGCTCTGTGTCAGAAGGCAATGCTCCTGAATGAGGAACAACTACACTAAAAAGAAAACAACTAAAGGCAATGAGTATCTGACATATCAGAAGAAGTGTCAGTGCCGAAAAACGATGCTCCAAAGAGAAGAGAAAGAAAAGTGCCAACTGGACTTGAATTATTGACAATGAAAGTTAGGCCTTTCATGGCTGCTCAGAAGAAAACCAATAGCAATGGTAAAATAGGACACACTGAGTGTCCTTGTCAATAACAATAAGACATACTTGAGTTTTTGTAAAGAAAACAAACATATCCTTAATCTCAGTCTATAGAACTGACTGATTCTGATGCATCAGCTGTGATTACCCTTGACTGCATTTCTGATAGTGTGTCCTACACGTAACACTCTAGAGTAGTAGGTGTTTATGAGGAAGAGGTGAAGCTTTCATAGTTTGGGTCACATGAGAGATAAACTCAGAGTCAGGGTTTAGTGTTGAGTACTAGTGAGTGCCCTGGGGAAGTCAATAGAAGAGAAGCAGAGGAATCAGAATTGGACACAGAGTTGAGTCAAGGTGTCCCTTCGGCCAACCACATAGGAGTTTTAGAGCTGCAATGGTTTATTAGGAAAGCCCCATGTTGGGTCCCCGTGGCCAGGTATTTATATATCACCTCCATCAGTCAGTCACTGGATAAGGCTGTCCCTTCCTCTTCTTGGATCTGGCAGCTCAGACAATTCCAGTTTCCTAAAGGGGCTCTTACCTTGGGACTGTCCTCTGACAACACTCCTAATAGCCAGGTCCAAAAATTTTCCCTGGTGGTATTTCTCCCATGACCACTGCACAGCATCTTTCATCATACCCTTAATCTCTGCTAACATTTTGTAAAATATTTTTGCTTACAAAACTGGTATAATTAGACTAGATACAAATGTGCTTTTGGAAGGCATTGACTAAGTCCATCATCTCACAGCGTTACAGTTAAAGATGGTGTCGTGGTTTAAATGTTTATACCCACCCCCCATTCATATGTGAAAATCTAGCCTGTAGGGTGGTGAAGATATTAAGAGGCAGGGCTTTTGGAAAGTGATTGGATTATGAGGATGGTGTCCTCCTTAGTGGGATTAGTGCCTTTATACTGGAGGGAGCTTATATGCTTCTTCTACCACATGAGGACACATGACAATTTGGGTCCTTACTGAATCTGGTGGTACTTTGATCTTAGACTTCTAAGTCTTCAGAGCTGTGGGAACTAAAGTTCTGCTGTATATAAGCTACCTAGTCAATGATACTTTGTTATAGCATCCCAAACAGACTAAGTCAAAGTGGCATTAAAATAACAAGGTAACAACCTCTATTATTGATATCTGTGATATCATAGAATGAGCATACCAGGTTGCAGACACAAACACATACACCATGATTGTTTTTTTCTTTACACAAAGCTCTACAAGGGCATAACAATACAGATACATACTCATAAAAGTCAACCTTCTAAAGACTACATTGTGTTAAGCAACAAGAATAATGGTTTCATTTTTAATTTTTCTGTACTGTTAGACATTATAATGAATTTGCGTAGTAATGAAATTGCTGGATATGTTAGCTTTCTTTTGTTGATATAACAAATTACCACAAATTTGGCTTAAAATGCCATACATTTATTACCTCTCAGTTCATGAGGTCAGAAGTCTGAAGTGATTTTTACAGGGCTCAAATCAAGATGTCATCAGGGTTGTCTTTGTTTCTGGAGCTTACAAGATATCATCTATTTTCTTTCCTGTCCCAGATTCTGTAGAGTTCCTGTTTCCTTGGCTTGCCTCTTCTCTGTCTTAAAAACCAGTGGGGCTTAAGTTGGGTGAAAAATGGAACCATGGGGAACCCAAGTGCCTGGCACCAGCCTTGGCTTATTCTGACATTATACTTTTGTCCTTGATTCTTTGATGATAAATCCCTCCTAACTATAAGACCTTGTTTAATGAATAAAAATAAAAAAGGTAATATTAAAAACAAAAAAACCCAGTACAGTGGCATCTTCAAATTTCTGATTCCTTCTTTTTTTTTTTTTTTTAAGAGAGGAGGACAGTGGGGGTGTGGAGAGGAGACAGAGAAACAATTTTATTGAGTTTTTCATGTGGCTTTCATAGCTCCAAGAATGCGCTGTGTTATGTGGTGCTGGGGTTTGAACATGTGTACTTGTGCTTACAGGGAAAGCACTGTAACCACTGAGCCACCACTCTAGCCCCTGTTCGTTCCTTCTTAATTCTTCTCCCATTCAGAGGGATCCTTGTGATTGTGTTGAGCCCACCTGAATAATCTAGGATAATGTCCTTATTTTAAAGTCAAGGGATAAGCAGTCTCTATTGCATCTGTAGCCTTGTTTCTCACTTTTCATATACATCATGTATTCAGAGGTTCCCAGGATTAGGACCCAGACATCTCCAGTGGCCATGATTTTGCCTACCGTAGTGGACGTATGAAACAACAGCATTCTTAAAACCTGCATCCTAGCCACTTCTACTTCCTGTTTAGAGAATGCAAGATACACAAGAAAAGAGGAAAAGTGATTGGTAAATAATCCAATTTAGTGTATCATTATTGCTCTTTAATTTGAATACTATTTTCAATGTAGTTCAATAAGACTTTTTATAAAGCCACCTTGTTTAGAAAAAATCATGTCAGAGAGGTTGTATATCATCTATTCTCACTGAAATTTTCCATCCTGACTTGTACTATAGATATTATTGTAAAAATGTATTTCTTTCCTTGTTTTTCCTTCCAATTCTGTGGGAGATCCCTGAAAATTGGGACCATTCTCTTTACTTCAATTTACGAACTCATTCGACAAGGATTTATTAAGTACTTATTATGTGTCAACTATTTTTTGTAATATTTGAGACATATCAATAGACAAACCAAAAAAGAAAAAAAAACCAAAATTTCAATTCTTTAGTGGGGGGGAAATATCCCAGGTAGAATGTGTGATGGATGGGAATAAATAGAACAGGGTTTTGGAGTATCAGAGATGGGGATTATTTATAATTTTAAATAGGTTGTCAGAGTAGGACTCTTTTGGAGGATGGTGTTTGATAAGACTTGCAGGAATTTAAGGAGTTAGTCCTGGGTGACAGAGTAGGCTCCTTTAGGAGGCTATTTGAATAAAAACATAGAAGACCTTAAGGAGTTAGTTGTGTGGGTAACCAGGACAGTTGTTTCGGGGCAGAGGGAACATACGCTGTAAAGTTCCTGAGGCAGGAGAATTCTAAAACTGCTCAGGGAACAGCAGAAGAGTGCACATGAATGCCTTTGGCCATGATGTTGAATACATAGACTACACGGAGCCAAGGCTGGGAGCAGAAAGAGCAGCCTACTGTCCTACTGAAGTGATCCCAGAGAAAGTTGTGGCCTGGACCAGAGTGGTGGCAGTGAGTGTGATGTGAAGTTATTGGACTGTCAATAGTCTTAAAGATAGGGCCAGAAAGATTTGGTCATAGCTTGACAGCTGGCTATGCCAGAACTATTAAGGATAAGTTTATGGTTTGAAACCTGATTCACCAGAAGGATGAAGTTGACATCAACTGAAGTAGAAAAGTCTGTGGAAGAAGCAGGTTTGGTAGAGAATATCTGGAGTGAGGGTTGGCTATGTTATAAATTTGAGATTCTGTGACATTCCATAACAGATCATGAGCTGTCAAACTCATATATGAATCCAGACTTCAGGAAAGAGGTTGTGCAGTGTGTATAACTTGAACTAAATCAAGAGACTATGTGAAACCACCAAATGGGATGGCGTAGACTGCTTGAGAATGAGAGCAAGGACTGAGTCCTGGGAACATTCCAGGACTTAGATTGGGGCAAGATGGGAAAACCAGCAGGAGAGACTAAGAAGGAAGCCCAGTACTCTGAACCCTGTTTGACAGAAGTAGGTATTAGAGGTTTCTTAAGCAGATAACTGCACAGAGAAAATATGAATTAGCATGAGGCAATGGTGAATTTTAGTTTTCTTTGCAGAATAAATTAAAAGGTGAAAAATAGGATCAATCATTTTCTAGTCCATCCATGAATGGATGGGAAGTGAGTCATGGAAATTAGAGTAAAAATGACCCATTTCTTTCTAGTCAGTGAATGTCTTATATATAAGAAAATACTTAAAAATATTCTGTAGAATTCAACCTAGTTTTTTGGATTGATTATTGTTTGTGAATATGCTGTTGAATAGCCACACTAAGTTGAAATTCATTTTAGAAATTATTCCATAAATGGATCTGTATTCCTTAAATGAAATTATAGAATAATTTTTACAATCAACCTGATAAAACTCATTGATGATTTTCATTTGTGTAGTTTTGCTTTTATATGTAAGATAAATTCTACACTGTAGAATTGTCAGCTTTCATCATGATCATGACTGGTATTAAGGGTGATTTGGAAATTGTGTTGAGCATAGAAAATTCAGATACTTCAAGATTTTTATATTCTAGGTCAAAGAGTTCAAACATTTGTAAATGTTCATGTGAATAATCTGAGAAAACATGCAATGGTGTAATTGTAGTTCTATTTGACTACTGTCTTATCTCTGTTGAAAAGGGAATTTATTAAGGAATAGAGTGAAAACACAGCAATGTTGATAAACTTTGAGTTTCAACAGGGTGGAAGAGGAATGAAAAGGAAACACAAACTCAGGTGCCTTGATAGGGACAAAGGTTCTACCAGGAAAGCTAATATGTTTGAATGGTCACGCATGTTTTTAAAGTGAGTTAAGTTGTGAATATATTTGGCCTAACTCATCGGTGAGATATACCTGTCTCTGTGGGAAGGTGTATAAGCTTTCTTGGGATTGAAGAGAGCCCTAGTGACAGAAGCAAGAAGTGAAACTGTGTGAAGTTCTGAAAATGTAGAGGAAACAGCATTTTAGCAAGATCATTTTAAGCCAGAAACCTCAGTTTTTCATGAGACTTTTAAGAGTCTCTAAAGATATAATCTAGGTTGGACAATTATCTAAGATCTATTAAATATTTAACCTCAGGGAAGTTTTGTGCTGTGTTACTGCATTTTGTTTTTGTTCATTTTTCATATGGGCCTTCACAAAGACCTTATCTGGTCTCCAGGTGGAAGACTATCGTGCTCCATTGCCATCCAGGCCATAATTCCCTCTCTGGGTTTCTTTGCCTCATTCAGGGACTTGGCCATCATACCTCTCTTCACTGCAGAGTGATCCCAAATTGTTATAAGATTGGAAATTGCTCATTCTTTGCTATTAATTGCTGAGGAGATCCTTGATTTATGATACGTAAATTCTGTAATCTTCGGCCTGTGCATGAAAATGGTAAATATAGAAATCTTCCTTGAATTTTCTGTGAATTATTTTGAGATAGCATGCAAAGCATTACAATTTACATTTTCAATTTAAGTAAGGGGAAACAGTTTACAACAGGGGTACAGAAGTTGATGCTGTTGTTCATTGCATTATGTGCTGATTATAGACCCTCATTTTACAGTTATTTCTCTGAAATGCAATAAAAAGAATGCTTTGCACCATAGCAACCCCCATGAAATGAGGCATATGCTGTTTCTAAGACTCACAATATGTTTTTCTGATACTGTGTTTGCTCATAAGCATGTTTATTATAGGTGCTGTCTGAGACAGGGGCTGTTTTCCTATAGAAATTCTGCCTTGAACATATTTGCTTCTGGTTTTCCTTGTAGAAGAATGAAGCTTTTTGGCTACTTTGGAGAATTTTTCTCTTGTAGTTATTAATAACATAGTTGATGGCTGACACATGTCTTCCTGACTTAAAACTTATTCCATCATAAGGTGCCCTATTTTCAGAATCCATTTTACCATCACTCTGTGTTTTGAGGTGGGGGTAATGTGAGATGTAATGAAATAGATGTTCTGTGTTCCATAGTGATTCCTTCCTTACAAATCACCTGTTCTCTCCCCCACGGTCTCTATGTATGCCACAAATAGCGTTTGATGTGGTGTCTGACCTGGGTTCACATTCTAGTTTTGTCACTAAAAGCTTTATGACTTTGGTCTCAATATTTCTCTGAGTCTGGAGAATTGTTAAATTACTAAATTAAAACAAATTCGTGAGATCCTTTTGATGTCATAAATGTGATATCTATTTGAGTGCCCAAATGTAGATACCTGCGTCTAATGGAGAAGATTCCTAAGTGGAGCAAAGGAGAGGCTGCTTTTGGGGAGGGCAGAATGAGATGAGATGATAACCTTTGGAATGCATCCTATAAGGAAGGTCTAGGAGGAGGCAATCATTGTGTAGGTATGAACTTGTGATTTAGCACAGCTAGTGTTTTGTAACAGGATGTCTGTGTGGGCATTTATGATGGGGAGAGTGTGATGAGAATGGCCTGGGGCAAGGGAACCTAGGAATATTTGCTCTACCTCACCTGAGTCCTTCTCACTTAGGGACCTGGCCAGGGAGCTATACCTGCCATCTGAAGGATACTAATAATGATTATTTTCTCTTCAAGTCAAATAGTCAAATTTTGTTGAAGAAAAATTTTAGGGAAATGATTGTACTTATATTTCTAACCTCACTCATGATTGCTTACTCAGCTCAAGCTCAGGAAGTTACTTGGGGGGGACTATCTTAAAAATAACACCAAGTAGGTATTTTCTATAGATACGTGAGAATAAAGTTTTCTTATTAACAAACCATTTTTATTTGTTTTTGTTTTATTTTTATTTATTTTTAAACTTCACATATTTTATTTTCCTTAAAGATAGGGGAGCAGAAAGTAGATTTTAGAGTTTGAGAATCTTACTATTGGAAAATTAATAACCAATACAAATAAGTAGCAGTTATTTAGGAAGAAAAATAGGATAAATTACTAGAAACTATAAGGATCTTAACATTGTGGAGTTGAAAGGGATCCATTAGTTTCTTTTGTAGATAGCATTTATCTCATTGGTTAATTTCCTTAACTGTAAAATGATAGAAATATTACTTGTTTCACAAATTTATTTTAAGGATTAAAAGGTAACTTACTCCTCCAAAGATATTTATTTATTGGGTGCTTACTATGTGCCAGGGCATATGCTGGTTCACAGGGTCTATCTGTGTACTAGAGACAAGATTATCCTGGCCTTACTGGATTTTACAGGGAAGAGGTTTTCCCCAGTAATGGCAGATGCAATGAAATTCCAAAGTGCTTGCTGCCAGAGAGTTAGACCTCATACAGGACCCAAGGCTTGGGGAGGAAGTGAAATACAACTGGTTTGGCCTCTGGTGCAAAGTACACCCTTTATCTCATTGATTTTTTTTTTTGTCACCAAGGATTGTCTATGGTTGTTTAACCACTGAGACACATCCCCAGTCCTTTTTATTTTCTATTTTGAGACAGGATTTCTTAAGTTACTAAGGATCTCATTAAGTTGCTGAGGCTGACCTTGAACTTGAGACCTTTCCGCTTCAGCCTCCTGAGCCTCTAGGATTACAGGCATGTGTCATCATGCCCGGCCTATCTCATTGACTTCTAACAACAATTCTGTAAACTTGTCTAATATTCATACTTTTACAGTGGAGCAAACTTGTGTTCTTACAGGTCTCTGCTCAAATAATGTTCATTAAATAAGTCAACAAGTAAACTTGAACCCAGAGTAGTCATGCAGTTTGTCCAAGGTCTTCCAAAAGACAGTGGCAGAGCTGGGACTGGAACTGTTTCTTTAGACTCGCTGCCATTCCGAGTGTAGAGAGACTTGTCTGTGTATGCCTGGTAGATATAAAAGGTGCACTGTTTTCTATATTCCATACTGTTAATATGAAAAGCATTCCACAAAATATAAATAACTTAATAACATGAAGTCAGGGCTTCTAGTCCAATCCATTTGAGTCCTCATCACTGTAGAATATACTCAATTTTCTATCTACATTGACTTTGAACTGTCTGGTTACTATAATAAACAATAGAAGCCAGTTCTACGAAGTTTTCTTTGGTAAGCTATTGGCTATGAAACAAATTCAAGCCAGAATTTGAGGCCATTCATCCAAATTTAGGGTATTTTAAAATAGAAGGTTTATATGTCATCTTGTCTAATGTGTGGCTTGTGTGGGAGAGATTTCTTTGCAAAATGAATCATTGGAGACCAATACTCTTATAACTATATTTGAAATGCTTTAGTTGGTAAATCTTTGGTAGTTTTAATTTCTTTCTCAAAGAAAACATCTGTTAGAAGTATTTGCAGTCTAGTTGTGTGTAGGTGACACATCATAATTAGTAAAGCTGTAACAGCTATCTGGGGATTTTGTTGAAACTCCATTACTAGCTCAAAGGGAGCATTTCTGATCCTCTCTAGTGATCCTATGATCAACTTTGGAACTATACCTATACCTTCTATCCACCAACCCTCAAATATCTTGAAACACACACACATACCTCTGAATAGGGCTGATAGGGAATTCCTTTGAGAGGACCTCTTTGCTTAGAAGAGAGGAGTTAGTTTCAGGGTGCTCTCCCATTGTGCATAATTTAATTTTAGTCTGTCAATGTCTTTAATCCCAAAGAAGTGACCCAGGATTCCCCAGGTCTTCTAGAGCTTTTTCACAAGGCACCTAGGTGAGAATTAGCAGTGCCCTCTATGTCCTTTTAGAAATTTATTTGGATTCTGAAAATTGCAGTAGCGTATGTAGTAGAGAAATGAAGACCTGCACCTGTTTTCTTACACGTCAACTTGAATTCCAATTTTTCTCCAGTACGCAGTGGTTTGTCCATTAGAATAATAGGTGGAATTTTAGGACTTTTGAAAGGTTAGCAGGCTTTCCATTGCAGAAAGGTCGAACAGCCCAAAACAATACATATATTGGCACTACTACTTACAGTACTTAGGACAAGATGATAGCATCCTGACTTTCAGTCTGGATTCTACTGCTATAGTAAGGTTTAATGTGGTTACAATATTTTTCCCTCACTATGTCCTGGCTTCTGTATGTTGTTTCTTTCCAAAATGCTTAAATATCTGTTTGGCTTTGCCCTTGCAGCTATGTTATAAGGCCGACAAGCTCAAGCTGACACACAGTTTCCCTCGTGACAAGGACCAATTGTGATTTATGACCATTTACAGGATGCTAGTGATGTGGGGAAGGGTGTATTTTTAGCCAGCAAGGATCTATCCTTTCACTTGGTAATCAGACCATGTTAAAAATCTGTATCAGCATTGAAAATCCTTCACTGCAGTTGCCTTTTGCATGCGCAGCCCTTTGGCTAACTTTCTATAATGTTCATTGAATGTGCTTTAGGTTCAAATCACCTTAATATGCATTTATTTAATGCCTGTGTTATGCAGGACATTATGATGCTGGCTGAAGTGACACTGCTCATGAATAGAATAGGAAGGTTTAGAAAAGAAGGGTATTAGTAAAGGTCTTGTCTGATCTAGTTGAATAAACATTGTTAAGAAATAATGCATCTTTTCCTTCCAAAATTTGGCTTATTTAGCAAACATCATATCAAAGATGAAAGGATATGGAAATATTTATTCACTTTCTCATATTAATATGAACTCCCATTTCACCAGAAATTCCTAAAGACCTTGAATATAATGTTACAGTAAAGCCATATATTTTGTTTGAATACCAAGACAAAAATGATTTACAGATGTAATAGATTCTATGAAAGCATAGATTCCTAAACTCTGAATACCATCTTATATGTGGAAGAACTAGTTTGCTCATGGTTTAGGACCCACTGACCTCTATTACTGTAACTATTGCCATAGGACATGTAGCATGTGAGCAACAAATCCTTTAATATTGTTGGCAAGATTATTTGTTTATTTTGTATTTTAGCTGTTTTTTATTTCTGATCCCTTGCATTCATAGTTTACTGAAATGGGATCTTGGGTTTTGAAGTCCTCTTTCTCTATCACCAAAATTCTCAGAATAAGCAAAATCTAATCAGACGTCTTTATTTCATTGAGCCTGACCTCTTTATAGAACCTTTTGGAAGCCCAGGAAGCACTTGATCTTAGAGATGATTTACCCAAATGTACTTACATGATTACACCTCCATGTAAAGAAGCCTGAGAAAATATAAGCTTTCTTAGTCTTGATGAATGAATAGGAATCAGAATTCAGTTAACAAGAAAAAGATTATTGCTTAGATTCCCAAGTTGTGCTCTTCATTCTGCCTCTGATTTTTTTCTCAATACTTAGAAGGAAGCTCTGGCTAGTTCCTTTCTTTGCCCTCTGTAAGTCTTGAAAGACTTAATACCTGTCTTTCTGAGGGGAGGATCCTTCAAGTACTCTCTTGTTTTCAACTACATTAATTTGTAGGGATACCTTTGAAACAGAACAAGAGAAGGATGTTTCATACTTTGTCTCTTCAAAAAAAATCTGAAATGAAAAAAAGTGACACAGAGAGAGAATGAGAATATCAACTCCATTCAGTTCCTCATTTGACCTTCTTTGCTTGGACACTCCATTGTGTACATGGTGCTGGGGTATGAATTCGTGTAGCTACAGCACATGCGAGGACAGCACACCAACTGTGAAGCCGTAGTCTAGCCCCTCATTTCAGATTTTATTGTCAATTCTAAATTATCTGTGTAAACTGAGTCATGAAGGAAACATGCAATTCTTTTTTTGTTATTTTGAATTTTTAAAAATTTTTGGTTCTTTTATAGCTATACGTTATATAAGCATATACAATGACATAATTACAAAAAGCATGAAGTTTAACTTGTTCTCAGTCTCCAGTTTTTCCCTTCCCCTCCCTTCCTTCTACTCTGTTCTTTTTAGATATACTTGACGATAGGATAAACATTGACATTTTTATAAAAGCATGCAGTATAACATATTTTAATTCAGTCCCCAGAATTCCCCCATCATTCTCTTCCCTTTACTCCATTTACCTGTTACTTTTAAATATTTTTTTAATTTAGTGATTTGATATTATCCATGTTGATTAGATTTACTGTGATATGTTCACATATGAATATAGGAAAATTAAGTCTGATTCATTCCACGAGTTACTTTGGAAGAATGACTTTATGGCATTTGCCAGCAAATAAATAGATAGAATTCACGTCTATCGTACTAAGTGAAGTAAACCAGTCTCAAAAAGCCAAAGGTTTAATGTTCTCTCTGATATGTGAAAGTTAAACAAAAATAAGGAAAAGAGCAGAGGAATAGACAAAGGGAAAGGAAATGGAAGAAACATGCAATTCTTAGTTGAAAAGGGACCCTGGGACTGAAGACGTGGGTTTGTGGTTTGAGAGAGGCAGAGGTGATTCCTATATAAAAATTGGGGCCATCCCAAAGGG
>PVKS010046370.1:0-13338 GCA_004027875.1 Aplodontia rufa
GAATATTACAATTACCCCCAGGAGAGCACTCCCCCAATTACCCACCCTTATCCCTCCATTCCCCTTCCCCCCAAATCTCTAAAAAATGATTATGTTGTATATCATTATATCTTATCTGGATTTAACACATGATAATAGACCAACTTTCTCACTGGCCAGGGTCTAGTCCCAACCTCCACAGATGAGTGGAGACAATCGACCATTAGTTCTCTGGGTTAAGCTGATTTTACTCAGCATGATTTCTTCCATAGCCATCCATTTGCCTTCAAAGGCTGCAATATCATTGTTTCTAATTGCTGTGCAATATTGCATGGTATAAATGTACCACAGTTTTTGTATCCATTCATCCAGTGAGGGACATCTGGGTTGTTTCCATAGCCTAGCAATAGTAAATTGTGCTGCTGTGAACATAGATATTGCTGTGTCACTATAATGTGCTGATTCTAAATCCCCTGGAAAGATACCCAGGAGTGGAATAGCAGGATCATATGGTGGGCTCATCCCTAGTTTTTTAAGGATTCTCCACACTGCTTTCCAGAGGGGCTGTACAGTCTGCAGCTCCACCAACAGTGTGTTAGTGTGCCTATTGACTCCCATCCTCTTGACTATAAAAGAAGAAACATATTCCTAACTTCCTCCCTAATATGTGCTGTTAACCCTAGTACACAGAATTAGCATCATATATGCTTAGGCCAAGTGGAAACTCTCAATATAATATGACATCTTCATCTATTGAAAATGCTACACTCATTTGCAGTGAATGTGAAGATCTGTGTCCTCAATGTGTGCTTACAAATACTTTAATTGGGTTTCTTAGATCCTGACACTTGGTTTGAGTGTAATTCAACCAGGAAAGAATAGGAACAAAGAATGAAAGCATTTCTTATTTGTTCTTTTTCAGTACTGGGCATTGGACCCAGGTGTGCTTTACCACTGAGCTACATCCCCAGATCTTTTTATTTTTAATTTTGAGACAAACTCTCCCTAAGTTGCTGAGGCTGGCCTCAAACTTGCAGTCCTTCTGCCTCAGCCTTCTGTGTTGATGGGATTACAGTTGCACATCATCAAGCAGGCAACGATACTCTTTTTATTCTCACTACTTAACAAGGAAAAAAGTTAAAAAGTTAATTTTCTACTGCAATGTCAGAATGTGATGAATTTATCTGCAAATCTTTTCTCTCCCTTTCCTTTTTTTTCTACTCCCACCTGCTTGAATTGTACCTGTGGTTATCTGATACACCAATGAAGTACTTTATGGAGTCTAACCATCTGTGCCTTTTTCTTCCTCAAATGCATAAAACCATAATCCATATACATAAGTTCATAATCCATGTGTACTTCTTATGCCTCTATTTAGGTAGTGAATTTTCCAGTGCAATTAAACTATGAGCTAAAGAGATGATTGCAATTTCAGACTGTGTCATAAATACTGGGGCCCTTATAGCTCTACACCTGGTGAGGAATTGGGGCTGATTTGTATTATGAAATACCTTAAAATAAAACTAGAAAAATAGAATAAAGCCATAAATTTTACCCTTTAGTTATGGGAACTCCTACTATCCCAAATCAGCAATATAGAAGATTTTGATATATTTAAAAATATTCCTTGCTCTCTGAACTTGCTATCCAAAACAAATCATCAAAAAACTGAATAAATTTAGAAACATTTGTATTCGTTGTTACTTGAACATGCTGTTTGAATTCTCATTATCCAAATTCAGAAACTGAATAGATTTGGTTAGTGAAAGATAAGATACTTGCACTTTAAAACTGTGGCATTGTCACCTTTTAAAATGAGCTTATATTTATGGCAGTAAGGTATTAAGAATTATCTGTTTGGGGCTGGAGCGCTAGCTCGGCAGTTAAGGCACTTGCCTGGCATGCTCAAGTACGCGAGTTTGAACCCCAGCACTATATATACAACAAGATCTTGGAGCAATGAAAGCCACATGAAAAACTGAATTAAAATTGTTTCTCTCTTTCTCTCTCTCACTGTCCCTCTCTCTTTATTAAAAAAAAAAAAGAATTATCTGTGTTTGATAGAATATATAGTAAGACTAAATGCAAGGCTCTACAGAAAAGGAGCAAAGTCACAAGGACATTGCTGACCCTAAGGTCTCAATTGCTCTCTGTGTTCCTAACCAGTGCTGCCAGACCTCTTGGCAAGTTTGTAGATCAGTACATACAGACAGCCCTGGTCACTTGGTCATCAGAGTCATTGCGAAGAATACAGAGGTGGGCATTGTTCTTGTCCCCCAGGACTGTATTTAGTGAACTGAAATCACTTGGGTCAGTTTAATAACATTTGAATTTCACAATAGAAAGGAGTACTGAGTAGTATAGTTCAAAAGCAATTAAAACCTCTCAAATGGTCATAGGGTTACTTTATCCTTAAGACTTCTTTGTCACAGTCTTAGTACTTATCCAAGAACTCAAAGTGGATAGGAAAATATCTTAAAGCTGGAAGCTATAACCTTTATTTTTTTAATAGAGAGAAAAAGAGAAAATCAATTTTTATCTATTTATTTTCTTCTAATCTTTGTTTTTCCCCAACATTTAGTTGTATGTGTGGTGCTGGGGTTCAAAGACAGCATTCTGCCACTGAGCCACCACTCCGGCCTCAGCTACAACCATTTTATAGGGCTCACTACACAGTGCACTTCACAGACCAGATATTCAAATACTTGCTGAGATTTATAAAGGTATATCTTGAAGCCTTTTCTGTACCATGAGATACAAAAAAACCCACATTCAAGGGAGAAGAGAGTCAAGATCAGTTTAAAAGAGAACCCGTATTTGGGAAGCAGGAAATACAAGAAACTCAGAAATGTGGGCCACAAAAAGCAGTTCTACTCTAATGGTCAAAATCTGGCTGTTCTTTATTTGTGGATTCAGAAAACTCCAGGCTAAGAGCCACATATGTACATGTTAATTTCGTCTCCAGGTCTACTGTGGTCTCATTTTTGTGTAGTGTGTTTAGGATATAAAAGTATTTTCTCAAAAGCTGAAACTCATGGATCTGCCAGAAGTTCTTGGGGTTGAAATTTGCCAAGTGTACAAACTTAGATCTTTCAGATAGTTTGCCAGTAATGTGGATGACATGTAAATCTTCTTCAGTCAATTGGACCAATTAATCTTAAAGTGAATGAGTATGCAGATAATGGACATCAGAACCCCAAAGCAGGAAGGAGAAGGATCTTCAGACAGCTAAAGAGCATGCATGTCCTCTAATTATTTTTATTTCATGTCTATTTATGCAGGTATAATTTTACACAGTCAAATGAATTTTCTGATGAGTTTTCACAAATACAGACCCCCATCCTATCAAAATATAGAACATTTTCATTCCCTGAAAGTTTTACTCAAGCCCATTCTCAGCCAATGCCACTTCTTAACCACAGATAATCCTTGTTCTGCATCTTCTTGGGTTTGGCTTCCTGTTCTAGAACCTCATTTGGTGACTGAATTCGTTTGCTCGGAAACAAGTTCTTGAAATTTCCCTCTGTGTCATTTGTTGTTATAGCTGAGTAGTTTTTCATTGTAGGAATGAATTAAAATTTCTGTTCCAATTCATTTGCTAATGGAGATTGGAGTTTTTCTGTTTGTGGCTGTTAGGAATAAAGTTCTATAAGCTTTCTTGATCAAGATTAATGTAGTTTCAGGGTTAGAGTGATTGCTCAGTGGTTAAGGCGCTTGCCTGGCATGCTCAAAGACCCAAGTTCAAACCCTAGCACCACGTACACAACAACAAAGTGTTGGAGCAACAAAAGCCACATGAAAAACTAAATAAAATTGATTCTCTCTTTCTGTCTCTCTCTCTCTCTCTCTCACTGTCTCTCTCTCTTTAAAATTAAAAATAAAAATATACTTTCATTTCTATGGAATGAGCTTGCTAGAACATAGAGTATGTAAATGTTTAGTTTTATGATATATGGTTGAAACATTTTCTAAAATTACAATGTCATTTTATATTTTTACCTGCAACAACCAACAGTGCTGTTTTCTCCACATGACATATCATGAATTCAATTTTAATTTTCCTGATGATAATGACTTCATTTCTGTGGATAAATTAATTGTCCATATGCCTTTCTTTGTGAAATGCTTTTTAAGTCCATTAGTTTTATTTAGTTGTTTATCTCTGTATTATTCGATGGCCAGAATTCTTTCATTTTATTTTATTTTGAGACAGGGTCTTGCTAAGTTGCTTAGGGCCTCATTAAGTTTCTGAAGCTGGCTTTGAACTTGACATCTTCCTGCCTCAGCCTCCAGAGCTATTGTGATTACAGGTGTGTGCCACTGTTCCTGCAGGGCTTCCACAATTCTTTAAATAATTTGGATATTAGTACTTCGTTGGACATATGTATACAAAGGCTTCTTCTGTCTATGGCCTGCCTATTTACTTTCTTAATGGTATCTTTTATGAGCAACTTTCAATTTTAATGAAATCCAAATATGTCATATTTTTATGAGAATTGTTTCCTAGTGTATATAAGAAATCTTTGAAAAACAACAAAAACAATAATAGAAGAAACTTTTGAGTATAACCAGGATTCATAATATTCTATATTTTCTTCTAAGAAGCTTTATTGTTTGGGGTTTATGTTTAGGTCCTTGTTGAATTAATTTTATGCATGTTTTGAGGTAGGGGATGGACTCCCTCCCTTCCCTCCTTTTATTTATTTTTTTCACATGTAGATATTCAGTCAATCCAGGATAACTTCATTAAAAACAATTTCCATTTCCCTTTGATAGAGTACTTGTCAGTCAGATTGGGTTGCTAGAAAAAGTGCCTTTCACCCTGTAATTTGTACATAATAGAAATTGATTTTTCACAGTTTTCAAGGCTGAGAAGTCCAAGATCAAGGCTCTGGCAGACTCGGTGTTGAGCGAGGGCTGCTCTCCACTTTAGAGTGGTGCCTTTCTGTGTGCCCACACAGCAGCAGGAGCACAAGGCTGTGTCCTCACATGGTGGAAGAGACAAAAGGTCAAAATGGGCTCTTTCTGGCCACTTTCTAAGCCACTAATCCTATCCAGGAAGTGGAGCCCTCATGACCTGATGGCCTTATCCCCTACTTCTTAATACAATTTTAATTGGGGATTAAATTTCCACATGGAATTTTAAGGGACGCACACATTCAAGTCAGAACAGTATTTAACTGTACAGTTAAAACTGTACTACTTTTAGCAATGTAATATATATCACAGTAAACGAAATCATTCTGGGTATAAAGTGTTATATCTCTGACAGATAAAGCAGTACTGGGCAAACAAGTATTTGTACTGTAAGGTATTTGCTGAAATATCATAGTGTTTACATTGAGTATTCCTACCTTCTCTTAACACAATCATAAAGAGTAGATTTGTGCTGCTAGGGCCCTGCTTATGGATGTGCATGGTGCCCTGCATAAGAATACTTGACCAAGAGGGACCAAAGGCAGCTGAAATCGTCTCTGTCCTCCTGCTTGCCAACCTGATCGTCTTTGGGAACACAGGTGAGTGAACAGTTGCCAGTGCAACAGAAAACAGCCTTGTTTGTCCACAGACAGCAGGTACTTTTTGGAATTCAATGAGAGGATGTACTTAAAGATTCACCTAGATTTGACACTTTTTCTAATTTGCATAAAGCCACTTTAAAGCACATAAAGCTGTGCACTGCCCTCCAACAGCTCCTGAGCCTGAGGTAGTCAGTCATTCATGCCTCCAAGTTTCTTAATTTTTAAACTGTGGAGACATTGCAGGGTCTCTGTCTCTGTCACATTATTCAAAATCCAATTCCCTGCACCCCTGGCCTGGGGCTCTTGGTTGCATAATCACCTTCCTTCATCAAATAGACATGACATTAGTACAGTCTGCTCTGAGAATTCTAATTATTATATTTAGCACAAACACTGAAATGTTTTGTAAAATCCTATGGTATCAGTAGATTTTAATACAAAAGAAATATATATCAAGGCACCTAAACACATTCTTTTGATTCAGGTCATCAAGTTCTTTTCTTCCTCCTCCCAATCTTCCTATTTCCTGGGTCTCCATTCCCTTGTCTAGCCATTCTCTCCATACGCTCAGCCATCAGAACACAAAAGTTTCCAGAATCCAACAGGCTTGATTAGCACAGTGCTTGTAAGATTTATAAGAGTTTGCTTGAAGGTGTGATTCCTTCTAGAGTGATTCCTATAAATTTTCTATTCATCTATCTCACTTTAGAGTTGAAGAAAGAGGGTCTAGAAAGATGAAAGGCTAGCCTTAGATAGCTTTGTAGGGACAGAGCTATGTCTAGATCTTCTATGTTTCTACTCCAGACTTGGAAACATCCTGAAGACTAAGTCCCTTCCCTTAGTACCCAACTCCTTTCACATTAAAGGAAAACTCTTATTTTTCCCTGTAAGCCAAACAAGAGCATAAGTGGGATGGACACTAAGAGAGAATGGGAATGAATAAATATGTGAATAAAGAGGAGAAGGTGCAGATATTCACCTCAGTGAAGAGGGAAGAAAATTGAGTGGGAAATATATTACCATTCTTGAGCCCATTCAAACTTTGTGATCATAAAATGAAAGTAGGATTAGCAGGTAAAATATGTACTTTTTCACAAGCCAAGTTCAGTTGTTTGGTAGAAATGAAAAAAATAACTAGCATCTTACATTTAATTAGGTTTTGAGGATTTTTTTTTTAACCCCACAAGTAAGAGAAAGGAAGAGAGGGGCCAATGAGGTAAGGATGGATACAGGGAATGATGCTGGAAAACAGTGACTTCTTAGGTGCAAGAAGGCAAGTGAGGACAGTTGAAAAAAAAATGTTGCTCAGTGCAAAAAGCTCAGGACATGGCTAAAGAATTGTTGCATCTATTAGTGAAAATGAATCTACATATGAGAAAGAGGGATCATTGAAGTAAATATTTTATTTTTATTTTTATGTTTTAAAGACAGAGAAAATCAATTTTATTTAGGTTTTCATCTGGTTTGTCTTTCTGATACTTAGTTGTGTATGCAGAGCTGGAGTTTGAATCTGGGTCCTCGTGCATGCCAGGCAAGCACTCTACTGCTGAGCCATCACCCCAGCCCCTAGATTTTAGTTTTTAAATTATTGTTATATTTTATATTTATGAAGCAATAGACATAGAGTGAAAGAGAATTTACCAGCTACTAGAATGTGGAGAATGAAAATTGCTATATGATTGAAATTAAAAGGGATAGCAGATGAAATAGTCTGATGAGGAGCTTCAGAGGAGCCAAAGAAGGAAGGAAAATGCTCTAAAATAGGCAATGAGAAGCACAAATCTCAACACAACCTCTAAGGCTTACTTGAGATGGAAAACGCAGAAAAGAGTAGTCTCCTTGCGAGACAGATAGGGCAGTGTCTAGACATCCAAGGATGACCAGGATTTCACTAAACTGGAGAGACAGAAGTGGAGTTAGACATAAGAGGAATTTTAATGATGATAGCTTGACAGTTTCAGGGAGTGTAGCAGGATCATGTGGGAGTGAGTGAGAAGTAAAGTTACCTAAGGGGATGGGCTGAGATCTGTTTGGGCAGAAAGAAGAGTAGACATTATGAATTCCCAATGGAGTTAAGGAAGAGGGGCATAGTCTTCAGTTTGCTGGCTCAAGGAAAGTGGGTACTAAATGTGTACACACACACACACACACAAAGTTATATTTTATTCAAAGGAAAAAAAACTACTGAGTATTTATGAGTTAGTGAGGGGGAATCTAAGTTTCCAGATAGTTTCCACATGTTTATCTGCTTTTGTATCCTTTATTGTTTATTTCCATATTAGAAAATGAAAAGATAAAAAAAGGAGGCCATTGGAATGAAAGTCACTGTACAACTAACTCAGAATCTGAGATATGGCTGCAAGTTCAACCCCCTGAATCATTTAAGCTCTTTTCCAATGTGGTGCTATGGCATTTTTGGTCAGTCACATCCATGAGAATGAAGGACAAGATGAACATGGTAACAACAACAGAACAGGAATATAGCATTTCAAGAGAAGAAAACATTAGGAAAACCAAACAAAGTGCTTCTCATTTCCTCTAGGGATTCCTGTTATATAATTTCCATTTTAAATGAAGCAAAAATACTTCCAATAACTAGAGAAACACTTAAAAATTAAGAAACACTTGTTCTAGTTAATGTGTCTGAATAGTACCAAGAAAAAAGTCTCCCCCAGGAGGTCATTATTATTCAAAAATTACTCTAATTAGGTCATGAATACATTAGGCCTTATTCAGTGCCAACAAGAGAAAAAATAGAATTGGAAATGTGACACACATAACACTCCCAACGTGTTAGGGCGATTTTATTCCAAAATGCCATTAAAAGATGAAAAGGTCACCCTGTAGGGAAGTAATTGGTACAGCACTCTTGTAACTGATTACAGGGGCTTTTATTTAGGCTTTTTTTTCTTTCTTTGAAAAGGGGTATTTCTAGATAGTGAGAAAACCTGTCTGTATGTGTTCCTGTGTGTGTCTAATTCTGATTGAATGGATGCTTGGCTGTTTTAAAACAATAACACAGGGAAAGAGAAAAACAACAGCTCTTAACATATCAGAATAGACACACTTGTAGGCTGAGTACAAATTTCACGTAACATCTTCAGAAAATATAAGAAAGCATAGATTTTTCCTGGTATGATTGCTTTTTTGTTTAATTACTCCATCTCTGTGGTTTCTTAGAATTTCTGCTACATAGACAAGGTCTACATTTAATTAGAAAAGAGTATGAAATTTTAACGAGTTGGTAATACTCAAATAAGAGGCTATAAGGATTAAAGTCCATATTTTTACTTTTGAAAGAAACTTAAGAGAATATGATAAGAAAACCCCTGATATAGTTTCACGGTTGAATTTGAGAATCTCCAGTAAGCCATAATAAACCACACACATATGGTTGAACCAGGGAAAGCATCCACAGGGTTTCCTGCATCTGTCCCCTATTGAAAGCATATAAAATTGAGAGATGGATTTTTCAGTTGTAGCATGACTTCTGTTTTTCTTATATAATCACATTATTATGAATGTGGTTTTATATAATGGCAAGTTGCAGCATTCATAATCAAAATTGGTTTCTTTAAAACTTGCTAAAACCTTCAATACATGCACAAGATTTCCATCTCAACATGATGTCTGTTGCAGCCTATTTATGCTATTATAACAAAATACCTAAGTCTGGGTAACTTAGAAACAAGAGAAGTTTGTTCGTACAGTTCTGGAGATTGGGAAGTCTTAGATTAAGGCATCAACATATGCTATCTGGTGAGGACCTTCTAGCTCATATTCCATTTATGGTAGAAGTTGGGAAGGCAAAAGAGGGAGACAAACTCTGTCCTTACACGACAGAAAAACAGAAGAGGGAAAACCCACTCCTACAAACCTTTGGTACAATGGCACTGAACATGCCTAAAGGGTCACACTTCCCTGAACTGATCCAATGAGGATTAAATTTCCAACATGTGAATTTAGGGGAACATATTCAACCCACAGCAATGTCCAAACATAGGACATCTGAAAACTTAATATTTTACCCTCTCTTTTTAGCTAAAAAATATTCAATGTTTTAATGACTTTTGAGAATTCTAAGCATCGATGCGCATGGTGGCACACACCTGTAATCCCCAGGTATTGAGGCAGGATTATCATGAGTTCAAAACCAGCCTCAGCAATTTAGTAAGGCCCTAAGCAACTTTATGAGACCCTGTCTCAAAATATCTAATAAAAAGGATGTGTCTCACTGGTTAATGACCCCTAGGTTTAATCCCTGGTACCAAATAAATAAATAATTTTAAGAGATATACAGTGGACCAAATATAGCAGATGTAATTTTATTCTGTTTTTCCTGATGTTGCTAATATTAATTCATGCATTCATTCCTTCATTTAGTCACTAAACTCATATATTTGTATATATTTGGTATCATGTTTATATATACACACACATATATGTATACACATATACATATATGTATATACATGTAGGTATATTTTGGTATCAGAGATTGAAACCAGGGGTTTCATTCCCAAGCCCTTTTATTGTGTGTGAGACAGGGCCTCCCTAAATTGCTGAGGCTGACCTCAGCCTGTCCAACAATATATTTTTAATTATAACGTCATTGTGACATGAGACTTAAAACCAAATTTTGAGGCTTCTTATATTATATTCAATTAGATTCCAAAGTGTATATATGTGCCTACATGTGTGTATGTGTATATATGTGCATGTTTGCAGGCTTGTTCACACACAAACATGCACATATTCTGAACCTTTTGAAAGTCAATTATAGATATTATGCTTCTGTAACCATAAACCCTTCAGCATAAATTTACTAAAAACAAGAACATTATATAATCAAAGCATAATTATCAAAATCTGGAAAGTAATATTGCTGGCAATAATATAATCTATGGACCTTATTTAGAATTTGCAAATCATTCCAACAACCAGCTTTTGACTCTATAGTTTTCTGTTGCAGAGAGCATAAAAGAAAAAAAGAATTCTGAGAAAGAAAAAGGTAACAGGATTTGCTCATGAGAAAATATTTTGTTTTAGTGGATAACATATTTAGTCCCTTTGCATTAAATATTTATTTTTATTTGCTTAACAAGTGAAGTTGTCAATTTTATATGGAATAAATAATAAATGAAAAGCTTCCTTTTTAATAGCTTACAATGGATTAGCCACTAAATTAATGTTATCCCTCTAATTTCTTTCTCACTACAATTTTACAAAGTAGATACTGCTTTATGGAGGAAGAAACAAGGGTTCAAAATGCTAAAGTGGCTTATTGGTCATAGAGCAACTGAGTTGCAAATCTGGAATTATCATCCAACCTTTCTGTCTCTCAAGCCTAACTTTTTTTCAGTTATATAATATATTCATCACAGCATGAAATAACAGAAAACGATTATGAATGTCACAATGCCCTGGAACTTATAATCTACCAGAAGAAATATACAAACACATAAAACTCAGAAAACTTGAGTAAGAAATCCAGCTACATTTACAGTTACAGCCCACTGCTACCCTGCTCCTCACAGGTCTTCTCCGTAGCACCTGTCATCATTCAACCCACTGCATAACAGATCTATCTAATTCAACCCACTGCATAACAGATCTATCTACTCTTCCTTCTATGCTAGTATTGTGTTTCTCCCCACTGTAAGAGATTGGGAAATTTTAGTTTTTACTATTGCTGCGGACTCAAAGATAAATTGAAAAATGCCTTTTATAAAGCGGTCATAAGTAAAATATTTGCTGAATAAAGGATTAAAATTTTTCAACTGCTTAATTTTGTAGATGAAAAAAGTGAAATCCCAAGAAATTGAGTGACTTTAATGACATGAAATGTCATCGAGCTGAATGTAAACAGGAGTCACAATGAGTGACAGAATCATTGAGCCCCTGGAACCCAGAGCAGAAGAGATCAGAACTGAGAGAGCAATGGAAGAGGGGACCATTGCAGTGAAGGGAAGAGCAATGTGGACAATGCATAAGCAGTGGAAAACCTTTCCTGAACAGGAAGAAATAAACAGGGCAGGTTAAGTGGATATATTGGACAACTAGTTATATACAAAAGATCATTATGGGAAATTATGAAAGATCAGGCTTGGAATAAAATGCTGCCAGATTATAGATCCTTTTTTTTAATTGTTCTTTTTTTTTTTTTAAGAGAGAAGGACTGTGAGAGAGAGAGAGAGAGAGAGAGAGACAGACAGACAGACAGAGAGAATCAATTTTTATTGAATTTTTCACATGGCTTTCGTTGCTCCAACACTTAGTTGTGTAAGTTGGTCTTGGGGTTTGAACCCGTGTACTTGCACAGGCCAGGCAAGCGCTGTAACCGCCAAGCCACCACTCCAGCCCCTAGATCCTTTTTTTTACATATATATGTTGAGAAGTTTGATTCTTATAAGCCAGGTAAACTGAATTTCTACTCTTAACAAAAGCATTACACTTAGCAAGAATTAAGCAGTGATTTTCCAGGGTTAATTTTTATGTAAATGTCTTATGTTCTAAGTATCTAGTTTTAATGAACTTGATACATCCTTGTTCAGGGGATGATTGAGCACATGTCATTTTCAAATGAGGTTCAATAATATACCAATAAATGAGGAAAAAAATCATTTAGCTCAGCAAAATAGTAAATAATGTAGAGTAACAGATGCCACTAAGAACAGTATGAGGAGGAGATATGTATAGTTAACATTTGGTATGGAAAACCAGTGAAATGAGAATCGGATCATTTAGATCTCTCTTATTTGAACTCCATACATAGGAGTCTCCCTCAGTTTCAAAGCAGTGCAGATTCCCGAAGCACTCACCATGCATAACCATTCTGATTTCCACACTATGCTGTCTGCTTTGATACAGGTAAAGAGGGAGCTGAAGGTAAAGTATGATATATATCCTCTAAAACAAATAAAATACAATTTCATCTTATTTTGCAATATAGGGTTCATAAAGTCTCTTATTATAATTCTCTTTGATTCGTTAAAAATTGTTATTCCTTATTTTACAGATGAGGAAACCTTAGACTTACGCAAGAAAGTGACTACGAAAGACAATCCAGTGAACTCAAGTCCCTGAAGCAGCTTTCTCTTCCTGTTTGTCTCTATGATAAGGGCAGAGAATGCCCTTCTTCATTTGTTATATAGTCACCCAGTGGTTGAGATCAAGTGTGGAGTAGTGTTGAGGAGCCATGATCACTGAAGCCATTGCTTTCTCTAATGATATTTGTGACATTTCTTGATATCATAATCCAGATGGAGAGTTATAAGTAAGTCACTCTTGGTGCTGGCTCCTATCTCCCTCCTGTATTCATGCTTAAAAAGCTGTATTATTATTTTGTTGTTATAGCTACTGATAAATTAATATATGTTGTTCAAACAACAAGTCAGAACGTAATGAAAGAAAGAAAACCTTAGTATTCCTTCTTTGCATGCTGACCCCTATTTTCATTTTCAAAATGTCTGGTGTATTTGTGTCTGTATTTTCTAGCTTTTTTATACAAATGGAACCATAGTTAATTTACTTTTTAATATATTTTGACAAATTTCTTACATCTGTATATATAGAATGTATTCATTCAGTGCATGACTTTAACAAACTTAACCAGTCCTTGTTTATGCATATTTGTTATTTCCAATTTTTTGCTCTAAAAACACTTTTGCACAACTTTCACTGCATACATATCTCTGTGCACATGTACAAGGACAATGATGAGGAAAAAATTTTGGACTGGTAAGCTTAATAAATTTCTAGATATAGCTGCATTTTCTTTTTTAAAATGTGGGCTGTTTTTATATTCTCATCATGGGAACATTGGTGTATACATCCCTAT
>PVKS010046371.1:0-13229 GCA_004027875.1 Aplodontia rufa
TCCAACCCAGATGGACCAGTTTCACTTAGGGTTCAAAAGTCAATGATCCATGGGGCTGGAGCGGTGGCTCAGGGGTTTCGGCGCTTGCCTGGCAAGCACGAGGACCCTGGTTCAAACCCCAGCACCACATACGCAACTGAGTGTTGGAGCAACTAAGGCCATGTGAAAAACTCAATAAAGTTGTTAAAAAAAAAAAAAAAGTCAGTGATCCAGCGCATTCATTCCCTGTGGAGGAAGGGACAGCCTGACTCCTCCGTGCAGACTTAGACTCAGAACAGCCGCTAAATTTGCTCAGTCTTTTCTCAGTTTCCGTCTAAATGGAAGTAGAAATTTTCTCAGCTTTGCTTGGATTCTACAAATGTGTCTGTACCTGGCATGGGATTGTACGACCCTTTTCACAGATGTTTGCAGATAACAAAGCAGGACTTACTGAGATTGGATTTATCAGACACTATTTTTTTCTGTATCACTAGGACATAAATTTTTTGACAGTACTAAGAATTAAGTCCAGGAGTACTCTATAACTGGGCTAAATCCCCAGCCCTTTTTAATTCTTTTATTTGGAGACAGGGTCTTACTAAGCTGTCCAGGCTGCCCTTGAACTGCAGGTTCCTGCCTCAGCCTCCCAAGTAGCTGGGACTGCAGGCATGGGCCACCATACCTGGCTGTATTATTAGTGTTTTAAATTATGGTTAAAAAAAATTAAAGAGTAGAGAAGGACTCAGTGAAAAATAACACTTGATTCTAGGCTCTGGCCCTAGAGCGGTCCCCACAGGGAATCGTGGCTAATAATTTTCTGTGGAATATTGCAGGGATTTTCTAAGTACATACATGCCATCAGAATGCTATAATTCTCTCTCCCTACACTCTACATTCATCCTGGCCTTTAACCACAGCTTGAACTGTACGTTTATTTGCTTACTCATTCATTTTCGACTTGCTCATCAAATTATAAACTTCAAGAAGGTAAGGAGCTCACTATAGTATCCCCAGCATCTAACTTAGTGCCTATCACATAATAGACACCTAATAAATAACTGGATAAACATGCGGGAACGTAAATCTTCAGAAAGAAAACACTAGAAAAATCCCAAGAACAGAACCTATTTGTGTTGCCTGGCCTATTGGTTTTCTCCTCTCCTCTTCCTCATCAAAGATTAAAGACCAGAGCCTTGTAGGCTGCAACTCAAGGTGTTTGACTTCTTTATAGTTTTGTCTCCATTAAAGGGAGACAGACAATAAGAAACCTATAGTTGTTTGCAAATTCCATAAATTGGTTTGCTGCTATTTCATGAATATTTTTTCCTTTTTTAAAATTTTTATTGGGGCTGGAGCGGTGGCTCAGCGGTTTCGGTGCTTGCCTGGCAAGCACGAGGACCTGGGTTCAAACCCCAGCACCACATACACAACTAAGTGTTGGAGTAACTAAAGCCATGTAAAAAACTAAATAAAGTTGTTTCTCTCTTTCTAAAAAAAAAATAATAATAAAATTTTTATTAAGGTGTTGAGTTATTGTACAATCATGGATACATATAAAGTAACAGTATGATATGCATTTGTTCTTAAACCAGAATTGCCCCTACATTGCCCACACTCCAGTTTCTTGATTCTTCCATATTTCACCCCCACAAGCCATATAAATGCTTAGACTGTGAATTTTCTGGAATGAAATGATTGCATAAGTACTACTCGGAATCTCAGGAGGGTAAAGAGTATGCTACATTGTGGATTGTCTCTCTAGATCCTCCCTATCCTCCCTCCCTCTCCTCCCTCCCTCATTGCTCCCCCATCTATCCTCCCCCCACCCCACATATCTATGGCTTCCCTAGATTATGTGTTGCTACGATTTTGCTGGGTCTAATACATGAGTTTGACTACCTTTCACCCAAGCCTGAGTTTCATGAATTTTTATAGCATTTATATGAAGCTAATCAGGGAACATTCCATCTTAGCAACTCCACCAGGGGCCAGTTGTTTGTTTGTCTTGGAAGGCAGGGTTCAGACCATACTTCCAGGCAAAACGCTCAAGAATTCCCAGAGCCTGAGAAGGAACACTGAGCTCACCAAGGCCTCCAGCCCAATTCTCACTTAACCACTGCATCAAGTGCCCCTGTAACAACTTCCCCTCTTTGTTTTCCCCTCCCCCACTGTTTTCTTTTGTTCTCATCCTCCTTTTGGTGTTTTTGTTTTCCTAGGAGAGAATCATCATTGCTTTCCAAACTCTTCCCTGATATGTCTCACATTACTGTTGTCCAGGAGAAACTGCAGACTGATCCTGTCCCTCCTCCTCTCTTGACCTGTTCTCCCAGTTCTGTGGGGGTTCACTGATCCTTCTGAGTATTGGCCAGAGGCTGGGAACTGGGCAGAAGCAGGAAGCTCTTTAGCTAAGAGCTCAGTCTAGACCAGGGCTGATTCTTTAGCACAGTCTGGGCACTTTGCCAAGAATAATAAAGCAACTGGAAAATATGCAGCTTTTGAAGACATGAAGGCTGGCTGGCAGGCTGGCCACATGCTTGGAGCTTTGTCTGCTTAGAACTGTGTCCACATACATATTTCTACCTTTGCCAAGTACTTGAGGAGGTAGTTTTGCTTTGTTTACGGGCACATCAACTGGGGGCCTGAGTTCTAAGCCCAAGGAAGTGGCATGTCAGGGCTGGAGAATAAGTGGAGGCAGCTAATTAGCAGAAGGGGAGCAACTGCAGTGCCTCCTCTCATGTTTGTTGAGCCAAGCTGGGAGACTGGGTGAAGGAGACTGAGCTAATAATTCATCACACTTCGGAGTCAATGAAGTCCCAAATGATTGGAGTTGAGCTCAATTTGTGAAAGATTGTTTTTGCCATAGTCATTTTGCCAGTTAGCACCTGTTAACTCTATGCAGCAGGCAGGGGCCAGAGCGAGCTGATAAAGAGGATATGATCTGCTTGATGGTACACAAAGCAGAGAAGGGCTCCGGGCAGCAGCAGGTGCTGTTGTGCGCCATTGTTGGCAATGGTAGTTGCACCCCATCACCCTTCGGAAAGCTGTTTGAACTGCAGGATGCATGTGTGCTAAATAGAGTTGCTACCCCCTACTAGTGACCTTCCAGTTCCTTCAGAACACCAGCCTGTCTGTAACTGCTTTAGATTATCTGCTCCAACCCATACCCAATTAAAATGCCAGTTTGTTCTGCCACATCTGCTTCGTTCCCCTCCTGGATACTTGCCACTAGAACAGCACTTGATGGACATCTGATGAACGGCTCTCAAGGAACCAGTGAGGAAAATTTCCAGACCTAGCAAGGGTCATCTTTAACATTCAAACTTGTCTGAATGGGAAGGCCACAGTGGACATGTGGATGGGGCTGCAAGCTTCTCCAGAGAGATCTTCTGGAGAAGAAAAGCTCTAAAAAGAAAGTGCCAAAGAACAATCAGCCAGATGGCCTGATGGGGCACAAGGGGAACACTGAAATGCTAGCACAGTGGCTCCTTCCCTTACAGTGGGGTTATATTCCTACAGATCCACTGCAAGTTGAAAATATAATAAATCAAAAATGCATTTAGTACACCTAATCTTCTGAACATCATAACTTGTGCTTGCCAGGGTGAGTGGGAGCTGGGGCTCGTGGTCACCCAGCGTGAGAGAAGACTGTACCCTGTGTTGATAACTCACAAAAAGATCCAAATGCAGATTCAAAATGCACATTGCCATCATGCTGCCATAAAGCTGAAAAATCCATAAGTCAAAGCATTGTTCCCTGGGGACCATGGGTAGGTCATTTGTGGAGGGGGTGTAAAGGAAGATCAGAGACAATCAGATACTGAAAATGCAAGAAACTTTGGCCCAGGGTAAAAGAGATGAGTTGGGAAGAGACCATAAATCCAAGGCCTTAGGGGAACAGGAAGAACACTCTTTGGGCAGATTCTAGACAACCGGAAGCCCTCCTGAGTGTTGGTATAAGAAATCTCTGCAACAGATGCCTCGATCAGAGGTAAAATTTCCTTGTAAACTGATACCTTAGATAGAAAACCTTTGCCTTGGCCTTGGAGGCACTAGGGGTGTCAGGTAACTCTTAGGATGCAAAGACTACTGCTGAACTTTAGCAATTCTGTTATCTTAAACCCAAAGCTCCCTGATCGTATTTTGAAAGAGTTGTAATGCAACCATTCTTAGTTGATTTGTGAAAAAACAAAAGCCACGTGGACAGCTTATGACTGTGCAGTTCTTCCTGGGTCTGTGTGGGTCAGGTGTGCGTAGCTATTGCTCTCCCGCCACCACTTCCACTGCTGCTAGAACCTTGCAGGGCATGGCTCTGCCTGGCCCTATTTTAACTGTCACATGGGCTTCCAGAATTTTGGGGTATGTTATTATTGGGGAGAGCTTTCCTTAGTAATCTCCAAGTCTTAATTCTCAGCTGTAAACTAGAGATGACAATATCAGCATTTTAGATACTGATCCAAATATCATGAGGATTGAGATAAAATATTAGTGCTTAGTCTCTTATACTGTACCTAGAACACACACAAATAAATAGATGCTATCATAGGCGTAAGGAAATCAGACTAAGAACAAACCACTGATTTTTACATTCTTAACGGGAACTCATCCACTACCGGTTAGAGTGTAAAATTATTTTGGAAATAGTTTGGAAAACTATTTTGCCAGAATCTGTTAAAGACAAATATAGACCTACCCTACGATGTAGCAATTTCACTCTTAGGTATATAACCCTCTGAAGAGCACGTGCAAAATATTAATAGCTGTGTTGTTCACAATAGCCCCAAACTGGAAACAACCTGATTGTCTATCTAGCAGAATAGTTAAATTGCGATGTATTCATATAACAAAATGAGTGCAATAATTAAAATGAGGACATTACTGCAAATCACGATGGTCTGGGCAATATTCACAAGCATAATTTTGAGCAAAGGAAACCAGAAACAAAAGGGTACACACTGTATGATCCCATTTATGAAAATCTCAGAAGTGAGCTGATCTATAATGCTAGAAGTCAGAAGAGTGGCTACATCATGGGGGGTGCAATGGTAACTGGGAAGGGACACAGGGAGGACTTTGGGAATAATGTTCTGTCTTCTTCTGGATGATGGCTGCATCATCTTAACAATTCACTAAATTTATGACTTGTGAGTTTTCTGTGCAGATGGTAGACATGACATTGCTCCCAATCCTGCATTCTCCTTACCTCCCTCCCTGCCATGTTAGTGTTGGGCCGATTCATTTGACTTGCTTTGACCAATATGTTGTTAGTGGAAGTGATGTGAGCAGAAACATGAGATACATTCAGGTTGCTGGCTTTGCCCTATTGGGTTTCCATCAGAGTTATGAGAGCATGCCTTAAAGAACTGCTGCTTTCCTGGCATAATTTCTGGAATAATATACATGGAACAGACTGAGAAAGCTAGACTAGGAAGCAAAAATCAGGCTTAGCCCATTTGAGTTTTAGCTGACCATGAGGGACAGAGAAAAGGTTGTTTAAGCCACTGAATGTTGATGTGCTTTGTTACACAGCATTATGGTGATAATAGCTAACTGATACTTTCTTTAAAACACACACACACAACTTTGAGAGTTTATGTTTTACCTGATGGTGGCAGGAGGAACAATTCTCAACTAGCTCTGAGAGAAAAAGGATTAAATGGATGCCAAACACATCCATGGACACCACAACCCTGCCTCCTTTCCAACAGAAACATTCTAGAGTGATGTTGTCACCACGCTCGAATGAGAGCCATCCTTGGGGAACCTTCCACTGCCCACCTGGTTGGAGGGTGTGAGGCAAAATGCCAGACTCGTTCCCTACCACCCTGGTCTTCTAGCTTCTTCCTCTGCCTATTCCCCTCCCTGCTAACCTGAGAGTGGCCTGCTGCCTGGGCTCACACTGGTTCCTGTAACCAGGACAGACAGTCCTAACTGTCCCAGAGAAGGAGATCCTTGAACAAAGTTGTGCTTGAACACACACTTCCTTTAAACACAAATATCCAAGACCCATTTCTGCTATTTCAACAAACATGGCAACCCTCAAGGCAGGGAGTGCTGGGGTGAGGCTTACGTTGGTTTTTACAGGGAAAGGGTGGAGAATATCTATTGCTAAGGTGCTCCTTCCCTGGATTCAGTCTCAACTGACCCTGATCTAGAGCAAGTTCCACCTCTGTTCTCCAATCCCAAGTTGATCCTGTGCTTGTGTCCCTACCTCCGTGGTCCAAAGGCCATTCTGTTTCTGGGTCAGAGGGCCTGAGCTGAGGCTCTGGGAATTCGGGCACTGGGTCCCACAGTTCGTCTTCTTCTCTGGGTTGGATATTCCACCTGGGGCTGTAGAGCGGGGAACACCATTAGAGGACAGGCCATCTTCTAGAACACCTGGGGAGGTAAGCAGAGGGTGGCACCAGAGGCTTTTACATGGTAGTTATTGTAAACAATTCCAAGATTATGAAGAAAAAGATAGCAAAAAAGAAAGTCACCAGAAATTCCACCATGCAGTGCTCTCCTTTTCTGTAAGAACATGTGAGGTTCTTCTAATGAGACTTAAAAATAATTTTGTAACCTGAAATTTTCACTTTTGATGCTAAGGTATTTCCATATTGTTATATATATTCAGCCATAATTTTACATGTATGTTGTATGGATGAATCTCCATTATTTACCTAGTCCCCTCTGAATATTTGTTTTCTCTTTTTAATAAATGTTAACTGAGATGAAACTCCTTGGGGTTAAAGTTTTATTTTATTAAGATTATATGCTGCTGCTTTTTAAATTTTTATTATTTTTTTGAGACAGGGGCTTGATAAATTGTTTAGGGTTTTCCCAAGTTGCTGAGGCTGGCCTTGAACATGTGATCCTCCAGCCTCCTCAGCCTCCTCAGTTGCTGGGATTATAGGCGTGCGCCACAGCACCTGCCTAAAACTTTATTCTTAATTCCTTGGGATAAATTTCTAGAAGAGAGATTACTGACTTGAAAATTATATAGAGATTCTTGCATAATTCCATCTGAGTGTTAGGCTAGATGTATGCTTCCCATAACAAATGCAATTAAATTAAATTAAAGAAATTAAAGAAGTTTAAACAAATAGCCTCACTGAAAAGCAAGCAGAAGATGACATTGCCAAATTCATGAAGGATGAAAAGTATCTGATTGGAAAGAGAAAAGAGCACTGGAAGCATGAGGGAGGTGCCCAGTGAATGCAAAACTCAGGTAGAAACTCCATGGTAGCCACAGGGAGGTGGGGAGCCTGGTGGGGAGCCCGGTCTGCTTGACCAGTGAGGCCAGAGAACAATGAGGGGCTTGATGCAGAGAAGGGCTGTATACTCAGGGGCATTGAATTTTCATTTAACAAAACTCAAATTCAAAGACAAAATTCTTAAGAATTTTAAGGTGGCAGCTGCAGAACATTGGATCCAAGCCAGGGCCTCCACTGAGGTGGGGTGTAGGGGTGGGGTCCCTGCGCGGGCGCATTGGTTACACATCTGTGAAGCCAGCCAGGCTGAGACACAGCACAGCACTTCCCTCTCAGCGGCCCCTCCATTCCCAGGCATCTTCCCTGAGCCTCAGGGCTTCTAGAAACAGAATGAAAATCTCTCATTTGCTTCAGCAAATTCACTTCTCATTGATGCCTGAACCAAAATTACAATTGATTCTTACTTACCCCCCTGCCCCAATCCAGGAGCACCTCTGGAATAGTATGTCCTACTTTTAGAGGACAGTGGGTTTGGTTTTTTGGGGGGACGGGTGGTTTTTGTTTTTTTATTTTTGTTTTTAAATCTGCTCAATTGCTTCAGCTCTAAATAATCCTTATGGCAAAGCAGCATATATTGGAATGGCATGTTCTGGTCTCCTACACAGAGCATATCTTTGGAAGATAAGGGAAAAAATATTTTTCCTTTGTGTTTTTCTGTATTTTACAAGTTTTCTAAGATTTTTTTTTTTAAACTAGGAAATACAAGTTAAATCCATGCAGGAAAAACACCTGGTTGGCTGTGAGCAGAAGTAATAGTTATTAATGACACCCCTCCCAGATATCCCTAACCCCCTGGGGCGACCTCTTGACCCTGTTCGTGACCAGTGAGGCCAGAGGAAAGTGAGTGACTCAAAGAAGGGACATTCCAATATATGCTGCTTTGCCAGAGGGATTATTTAGAACTGAAGGCGGTTGAGCAGATTGAAAAACAAAAAATAAAAAAAACAAAAATAACAACCACCACCAGAAAAAGCTTTATTCTTAATTCCTTGGGATAAATTTCTAGAAGAGACTACTGACTTGTAAATTACATAGAGATTCTTGCATAATTCCAATCCGGCAATGCCGGTCCGGAGCTGGGCCTGTGTCCCTGCTTGTCATCAGAGCCTCTCTGCTTCTTTATCAGGCTCAGTGTGCCCGTGCTTAGCACTCGGCTGATTGCTAACTCCCAAGTGAAGAATGTAACTAATGGGGCTAATGAGAGGGGCATGAGGAGACAAGGCAGCTGGTACTGAACCATAAATAAGTACGATGCACACACCAGACACTGTTCGAAACTTTATGCCCGTTGTCGCGTTTAATCCTCATGGAACCATTATTCAAGTCTCTTCATTGTCCTACACCCTGGGCACCATGTGCAAGTCTACTGCATGCCACCTCTCTCCCCTCAAGCCAGGGAGGTGGTAGAATTATCCTTATTTTACAGGCAAAGAAACAAGTTTAACCCAAGTTCTGTACATTTCTAAGGCTTCTGTTAACATTTCCTGGGCAGTTCTCAAATTTTAGCATGCATGAGAGATGCCTGGGGTGTCTTAAAATGCAGATCCCTATATCCATTACTCCTTAACTTCTGATTCAGTAGGGACTGAGGAATATGAATTTTTAAAAGTCCCCCCCATATTCTGATACAGGGAATTCTAAAGACTGCAAAGTCTTGTTTATATTACAAATATAGATAGATATTTACACACCTGTGTCTGACAGATTGACACTCATGCTAGTTTTGAGGTTTGCATGTAAAATCTCATCCATATTTTTTCCACAGTGAATTTTACAGCAGTAAGTTAAGAAAGATTTGTGTGCCCCTGGAGTGTGTCTTTTTTGACACCGTCCACAAAATTTTCATCCCATCTAGGAGACAAGCCAAATCACTGACTTTGCCAAAATGGGGGAAACAGCTGTGTCCAAAGCTTGCTGATAAACTGCAGCCGATGGCTTCTTGCCAAAACTGCTTGGTATTTTTGAAGTGGAACTGGGCAGGAGGCAGAGTATAGAAATTAAAAATGGTAGTTGGGAGCCACATGAAGACTGATTTTCCCTTCAACCCAGCACCTGGCTCTCCTTGGAGATGATCACAGAGTCTGTCCAAAGTCATCAGAAATTACCCACACTGGTTTCCCCTCAATGACAGAAAAACAAAGTATAAGATATTAGCAATCTATTTGAAAAGAATCTACTAAAGTCACATCAGATGAGAATCTGGCTCATCGAACTCCCTCTGGGCTCAGGTCCAAAATACATGGTTGATAAAAATTTTGTCTGAATTGATGCATAAATTAAATTGTGACTACTTAAACACGTAGCACTTGTCTCTTCATCTTTCAGAATGAACTAGAATAGGAAGATGTCTGTCATTTCTTCAATCTGATGAGCAATTGTCAAAACGTACTATGTATGATGTATGAGACATTTTATACCTATTATAAAAATATTCTTAGAAAATGTTAAGGAACCCTTACATTTATGCCAATTGATTGGGACAAAATAATTCAACAGGGGAAGAAAAAATTTTCAACAAATGTGCTGGGATAACTGAGTATCTGCATGCAAAAGAAGGAAGAGGACCCCTGCCTCACACCATATACGAAAATTAAAAGGAATCAAAGATCTGAATTTGAGTGCTGAAACTATAAAATGCTTAAAAAAAATTGGTGCAAATCTTCATGATCTTGGATTAGCAATGGTTTCTTAGAAATGATCCCAAAAGCATAAGCCACAATGACAAAAATGCAGATCAAAATAGGTCATCAAACTGGAAAATTTTGTACTTCCAAGGGCACAATGAAGAACATTTTTGCAAATTATATATCTGATAAAGTACTCTTAATCTCAAAGAACTCTTTCAACTTAATAATGAAAGGTAAATAACCCCATTAAAGCATAGGCAAAGGATCTTAACATTTTTCCAAACAAGATATGCAAATAACTAAAACAGCAAAAGATGTGCAAATAATACATGCAAATAATTAAAACATAGCTCATCAACTATCAGGGGGAAAAATGCACATCCGAAGGCAAGAGGAGATACCACATTTATACCCACCAGAATGGCTATTATAAAAAATATTAAAATTATAGAATAAGGGGGCTGGAGCAGAAGCTCAGTGGTTGCCTGGAATGTGTAAGGAGGCGAATTCAAACCCCAGCACCACATACAAAACTAAGTGTCAGAGCAACAAAAACCAGATGAACAACTAAATAAAATGGATTCTCTTCCTCTCTCTCTATCTCTCACTGTCCCTCTCTCTTTAAAAAAAAAAAGAACGGAATAAATGTTGATGAAGAGTTGGAGAATTTGGAACCCTCCTACACTGTTGGTGGGAATGAAAAGTGGTGCTTTGAGTCTGACAGGTCCTCAAATGGTTAGACATAGAGTTACCATGATCCAGCAATGGCACTCCTAGGTACACACCCCAGAGGAACGGAAACCTGTGTCCATGCAAAGACATGCACATGGATATTCATATAGAAGTATTGTTTGTAATAGCCAAAAAGTACAAACAATCCTCATATCTATCATGGATGGGTAAATAGAATTGGGCCATACTCAAAATGAAGTACTGATACATGCTACAATATTGATGAAACCTGAAAATATTACACTAAGTGAAAATCCAGTTATAGAAATTTACATATTTTATGATTGCCCCATGAATGTTTCATAAATGGGCAATCTATAGATAGAAAAGTGAATTAGTGGTTGCCCAGGGATGGGGATATTGGAGGAAATGGAGGAGCGATATTAATAGGTATGGGGTTTCTTTCCAAGGTCCTGAAAATGTTCTAAAATTGATTTGGGGGGTGGTTGCACAGTCCCAAGAATTTTTAAAAAAATAATTTAATTGTATGCTTTAAATAGGTCAATTGTATAGTAGGTAAATTACAGCTCAACAAAGCCAGTAATGGTAAGCAACACATTTTGGAATGTTTTATTGACTAAAGAAAATAAAGAAGCATGTTTGAACTTGAGCAACAATCGTCTGGGAAAGAGACCAACTTGTAGACTTGTGCAGCCTCAAGGACCCTTGCTATACCAGCAACAGCATCCTACGGCCATGGGTCCTGATCCAGGAGGGCACTGGAAACTTCTGCTCCCTGAGATGAACCACCAGCCTGTTACATCTGCCCTTGGTCACTGAAGTTGGTGGGGAAATGGCTTCCCTATCGTGCCCAGTGGCAGGTGAGGAGGCCACCTGTCAAGAGTGACAGCTGGAACTGAGGACAGCGGGCAGAAGCAAGGAGAGTTCTATCCATCTGCATGAAATCAGGCCTGAATTCATCTAAGAGACACCCAGGAGATAAGCTAACCAACTGGGAGACAGCCAAGAGGAAAAGTCAAATCCTCCCCTTCCTTCTCTCTGCTGCTGTCCTTGGAACCTGTCAGTCTTCTCCAAAGCTGTACTTACTTCCCTCCCTCTCTTTGATCCCTCACTGGTGACTCCCTTTTGAAAGCATCACCTCTGCCCCAAGATCCCCACAGATCAGGTTCTTGGAGGCAGGTACTCACTGTATCTCTGCGTTAACTACTGATGTCCTGACTCTAATAAAAGTTCAGTGCACTTTCCCATCAAATGTGTTTTGTGTCAGTGTCTAACACATGCGACATTTCTATGACCACAGCAGTACCCTATTTTCCAGAGCCTTCCTCTCAAATTGCCTAGAACCCTTCTTTGGTGCTCTCCCCTTTCTTCTTTGTCTTCCCTTGAATAATTCTCTTCGCTGTTTAAAATGTGTACCTTAGTTTGCTAGGACTGTCATAAGAAAGTACAAAGGAAGGGGTGGCTTAAACAGGGGAAATCTATTTTTTCAGTACTGGAGGCTAGAAATCCAAGATCAAGGTGTTCAAAGGTTGATTTCTCCCAAGGCCTCTCTCTCTGGCTTGTAGATGGATATCTACTCCCTGTCTTCACATGGACCCTCTTCTGGGTGTGTCTGTGTCCTCATCTCCCCTTTGTGTAATGACATCTGTTACATTGGACTAGTGCCCACCCAGATGACCTCATTTTATTTTAATTACCTCTTTAAAGGCCCTATCACAAAATACAATCACCTTCTGTGGTACTTGTGGTCAGGATAGGACTTCAACACATGAATCTTAGGGTGACACAGTTAAGCCCATAACTCCTTATTTTTTTTATAAAAACTTTTTACATAAGAACTAGATGCTTCATGTAGAAAACTAAACTAAGAAAAAAAACAAGAAAATAAAATGACCATCCAGGGATAAATGGCATTTTGCCTACTGTGTTCCCCAACTGTTTCCAATGCAGATGCCAAGTGTAGTTTTTAAGAAGTGACATTAGATAATGCTGATCCATTTTCCACCTTTATCTACCAATATTTCTATTCAGCTTCATTCCTCCTTCATCTCCTTCTTCCTTATCACAAATGACTTCTTCCTTCTCTTATCATTTGTCTCTTAATCAGCCAATCATTTGAAAAATATTTGGTGCCTACTGAGTGCCAGGTGCTATGCTGGTGAGTGCTGGGGTCACCCCTGCAATATGTGATTTACTGGTATTGCACTCTCTCAACTTCATCCTCTCCCCACCCGCCTTCCCTTTCTTCCTGTCTCCCCATACACTCTCGGCTCCATACCTGAGAGGATACAGAGAGGTGGATGGCAAAGACTGCGTGCTCGTTGGAAGCACAAGGAAGGGGATGATTTGGTCCAATGTTGACACAATTTTCTTTGAGAGGAGAAAGATGAAGAAATTGGAGAACACTTAGAAGGCAATATATCTTACATGTCCATGCATTTAACTCCCCTTTCCTCTTCCGTGTGGCCCAGTTTGGATCCCACATTCTCAGGTTCAAATGGCCTCCCTAGGGAACTGTTTACCTGTACAACCCTAGGCATCTCACCAAGCCACCACACTTACCTTGGAATGCTCTCCAAGGGTGACCAACTGATGCCCATGCAGAAAGTCCCAGAAGTTGGGTATGAGAAGTGGCCCTCAGGATCAGACTACCCTCTGGAGGCAGGTTTACTTCCCACAG
>PVKS010046372.1:0-13321 GCA_004027875.1 Aplodontia rufa
GAAGTGTGTTCGTCTCTTGTTATTGAGGAAGATCTCACTAGTGAATTCTCATGAGTTGAGATCATTGACAGAATTTTGAAAAGTCAGGATATCTCTCAGGATATAGCTTTACAATATCCTGGATAAAGAGCTTTGTGTACATGAAGGAATGCAGTTGGTTCAAGTGGCAGGATGCAAACTGTATTTGAAAAATCTTTAATGGCTATCTGTATGCTTCCTCTTCCAGTTTTCCTGGTGCACATGAATTGGAACTCTCTGTCACTTCATTCTCTCCTCTGAGAATGTCCTTTTTGTGCACTGGGTTACTGAATGAAATTCAGTTGAATTTCATTCCTATATTTCTCTCCAGTATAAGTCAACTCTTAAATCCTGGTCCAAATAACCCCTCACTTTGGTACAATTACAGATTCTATCCTGCTTCAAATTTATAATCCTTTATTCATATTTCTCCATGTGATTTAGCACCACATGCCATGTATTATAATTTGGAACACAACATACATTTTGAACTTCTTCGGGTTCCCAATCCCTTACACCATTCTGCTAAAGAGACTTGGACTTTACCTGTCTACATTTTCTAATTCCTCATAGGAACCTGTCATTGATAGACGACTTCATTGTGTCTTTGTGATGTACACATTGAAGGCATGTAAAGAACAGGTCTTGACCACACTGTTGGTTTCCTATATACCATTAGTTTCTTCTTTATTTGCTAACATAGCTCAGTTTGGGTCAGGTATCGGGCAGGTAGCAGAGCTCCTATCTAAGAGGGACTCCTCATCAGTCTTAGGGAATAAATCAAAATTAGATTCATCTAATCATGGTGTTCTCAATTCCTTTGCTAACAACTAAAGAGTGGTATGTGACCCAGTTCTGGCCACTGAAAACAAGGGGAATGAGGGAGTCTACTAAGAATTCGAAAGAATGTTTTATTTCCTGAAAAAAGATATGTGCAGTCATGGGCTGAAGACAGGGTATGTTCTGAGAAATGTGCCATTAGATGATTTCATTGTTGTGTGAACACCAGAGTGTACTAACACAATAGATAGGTCAGTTACTCAATGTGGCCTCCTGATGCAATTTAATACTGAGTAAACATGATAAGTATGAGATTGCTGTAGGCACAAACCAGTATAATATTTTCCAGTAAACTTTTTTATATTAGTAGAAGGACTATGCTCTAAAATATTGATAAAAGTTAAAAAGATATTAAAAAGTGTAGCATAGAAATTATATAAACCAGCAACATATTTATTATCATTATAAATTATAATATATGTCATGTATGCTACTTAATTATACATGCTCTGCTTTTGTACAGCTGGCAGTATAATCGATTTGTTTACACCGGCAGCACCACAACTGTGAATCATGCATTGTGTTATCATGATGCTATTATGGCCACAGTTTCAGTGGGCAATAGAAAATTTTCAGCTCCATATATAAACTTGTGGAACTACTGTTGTGCATGCGATGTGCTGTTGACTGAAATGTCATCGCGTGGCACATGGTTATATATGCATTTACATTCCTTCCAAGTTTCCTTTTTTATCATTTGGGTGAGAATGTGTTGATGCAAGAGGAGATACCCCATAGTCACTGTAGGAAATTATACCACACTGAGCAGAGCAGAACAGAAAAAGTAGGAGCCCAAGTTCTTGATCCTATCATCGAGGTACAAACGCAACCCTGGTACTACCTATGTCTTTGAAAGCGAAATAATAGAGTGGACTAAGTTTCCATAAGAATATTGTATTTCCTGTATGTTTTAGTTGGCTTTTCATCACTGTGACAAAAGAACTGAGAAGAAGAATTTTAGAGGAGGGAAAGTTTATTTTGGCTAATGGCTTCAGATTTTTGGTCCACGGTCAGCTAACTCCACTGCTCTGGGGCTGAGATGAGGCAGATCATCATGGAAGAAGGGTGTGTCACAGGAAAGCTGCTGAGGACATTGCAAACTGGAAGCAGAGAAAGAGCTCTCCTCACCAGAGACAAAATATAAACCCCAAAGTCGCACCCCCACTGACTTACTTCCACTAGTCACACCCTACCTGTCTATAGTTACTACCCAAAGATGGGGGGCACTTAATAAATTTTTCTTTGGAAACTATTTCAGTGGTTAAGGAATCTTAGTTTCAGTATTAAAAAGTTATTTTAGTTGTTTTATTCTCTCTTTATTCTTGGTGTTACCCCAAGACTGAGTGTCTGGGTTTGTAGAATCACCTAGTAAATAAATTTAAGCCACTCCCCCCTAGACCACATAGTTTTCTTGAGAACAATGAGGTCAATGTGATAGAGTTTGGAGAGGATGGAGGCAAGGGCAACAGTTATATTACCAGAGAGAAGTGATAAAGACTTCAGTTAGGATCTTTAAAATAACCTGCTGAAAATGGCTTGGATGGAGAGCAATGAACCATTCTTCCGAATGTTACTCTAGCACTAGTGCTATGATGGGATCTTGGCTCAAAGTGTAGTCCAAATTTGAATATGTCTCCTGACCTTCTGAAGTTGTCTTACCCACTTGCCTCATGTGCTATACCTTCTAATCAAAATACTAAAGTTTTGTTTTTTTTTTTAAAGTCTAGAGAGGACCATTCTCTCTTTCATTTTTGAGATTTTTGCCCACAACCTTCTCTCTATTCTCTGTTCTCATGCAAGCACCTTTGTCTGGTTAACACTGAATTGTCCTTCAGGTATAGGATCATGATGTCATTTCTTCAGGAAAGGGCACTCTGCTCTCCCTGAACTGGACAAAACTGTTTTCTTGCATGGCCTTGCACCAAGGCCAGTTTCCCTACTGTAGTTCCTGTCACATGGTATGCAAGCCCCTGGTGACTCCTGTCCTCCTTAACAATACTGCAGGTTCCTTCAGAGAAGGGATGTGGCCTCTCTGTGCTTACAGTTTTCAGTACAGATATGACACTGTGTACTGTCAAGACTTGCTAAAGGAGGTTGGTGCGGGCTTGAGGTTGCAGCAGAGTAGCTTAGGGTCTGAGTGTGGAAAAGAGAGGAGTGTGGTACAGCCTGGTCTGGGAGAGGAAGGTAGGGGTCCTGCATTTGCAGGACATTAGTAGCTTAACTTGAGTAGCTAACATCTGCCTTCTGACCTAGTGACCATACTGGGTTTCAGCAGGGGTTACACTGGAGTGGAAGAAACAAAGACCCAAATAATTTCAAATAAGACAAAGTGAGGTTTAAATAAATGATTGTCATTAGGGTCTGCCTTTTATATGCAAGCAACCACAATGAGCTAATTAGAAAGTTGACAAGCCCCTGATTTGAGCTCGTATCTGTCTTGATTGCAACCCTCATCATTACTGCAGATGTGAGGTGAATTCAAATTAAACAATTTTCATGTCAATATGGCATAATGAACTGAATCCTCCTGCCAGCCTCACAGCCACCTTCTCCCCAGGGGAAATTACAACTTGTTGAGGCCTGAGGAAAGAAAGCTCGGCTTAGCACTCACTCTGGAGTAACCAGGAGTTCTGAGAGGCATAATGGTCTGATTGATGATGCTGTCAACATTTGGGGTTAATCTCATATCAATCCAGAGGACTGCTCCAAAGCAGACTGAGCATATTGTGTGCAAGCTGAGAGTAAACCTTTTTCTCTACGTACCTTTCAGGGCACAGCCTCTGGATGTTTGGCACAGTCTTTGACAGAGAAAGTATTCAGTTTGAACACCTTTGTTGAAAGAATGAACAAATGAGTGAAAGAAGAGTCTTGAGGGGGTGAGTGGTGGAAGATGGGGAGGACAGGAGGACTTTGCCACCTAAATAACCAGGTGATGCCATATAAGATAACATGTCTTCTTGCAACAGCCCTCTGATATTGCTGAAATGTCCCGTTTTCCCCAAGAGCAATTTCACCTTTTACCAGCTGTACAATCTGAAGCATGTTAAATGAATCCCCTTATACCTTGGTTCTCCTCATTGGTAGAATGGGAATTAAAATAAAACTTCACAAGGGTATTACAAGAATTCAATGAAATAAGATATAAAAAGTACTTGGCCAATAGTGGTTACCCAATTAATGTTGCTTCCTTTTTTCATTTCATATTTCTGTGGTGTGCTTGGCTTGGGTGTGCTCTAGGTAAGATGATGTAGTCATATAAATTTTTGTTGAATTCAAAGAATTCCCTAAATCAAGGATATGGGATATTCCACACCTGAGATTTCCCTGTCCTGGAGAACCAGTAGTGTGAAGTCCAGTCAGCTATTAAGTTGTAATTCAGGCAGAAGGAGATGAAGAGAGAAATTTCTAGGGGAAGGTGGCACCTTGCACCAAGGTCACTCTCTGGGTGGTGACATTGGATGGTCCAGCCCTCTGTGGCCAGAGGCTTCCTCCTGGGGCAAGTCACACAGTCCCAGGATGAAGGGGGATGTGTAGGCATCTGAGAGCGAGGGAGTCTTGGTTGGATAACTTTCTGCAGCAGTATATTTGTCTCCAGGAAGAGTGATAGAAATTTCACTTCCTTGAATTGTGTCTGATTGAGGATGACAGGGTTGTTTTTCTCCTTATGTGAATCTTCTTTATTATCTAGCATATTTTCTTGAAATATCTTGAAATTGCAAAATTGGGAGTGACAAAACGTGCAAAAATGAATCCTAGATTAGCGTGATGGCTCAGAAGTGACAAGATGGACTGTAGGTGGGCTGCAGTCTGAAATGGAGTTGAAGGGTAGCAAGGCTTTCTTTTTTCCTCTTTCCTCAACTCTACTTCCAACCCAAGGAAGAGATGCAAAAGGCACACAAGTCATGTGATGAATGAGACACAAACACACACACACACACACACACACACACAATTGAGAAGAGAGAAGAGGAATAAAGGGTGAAGCCAGCGTTGAAGACTGAAATAAACACACGAGAGCTGCATTGCTGAAGCCTGGGTTGTGTTATCCCGTCTTTGAGTCTGCACTAGGGAATCAAGGGACAGGTAAAGATAGGTGGTGCAGGGGATGTGGTGAATTGCACCCTTTTGGCTTTTTGTTACTAAGCCACTCATGCCCAGCCTACAAATGTAAGAAAGCAGTGATGGGTCCAGGGCTGCCCTGGCACAGTTGGTGTATCGGTTGGTCATTCTGATGGAACAAATCACTCTCAACTTGGGGGTCTTAAAGCACCAATTGATTATTCTGCTCATGTGTTACTTGGTTAAATGCATGAAGTTGGACTTGGCTGCCAGTTCTGCTTCAGTACTTAGTATTGCTGGGCTTTGCCTCTCACTGTATATTGGGGCCAGGTATCTTTCAAGTAAACTTGCTTTGGGGTCTAGGCTCTGTGAGTAACAGCCACCTGGGGGAAATTTTCTCATATTGACGGCAGAGATGCAAAAGGAGAAAGGGAAAATGTAATTTTTATAGAGCCTAGCCTTGAAATCACCACACTATTCTCCTGCCCATATTCTACCCTTGGCCATTCTCATGGCCATGACCAACATGAAGAGTGAGGTTAGGTGCAGTGGGCTGTGATGGGAAGAACTGCTCGTTAGATGATAAAGAAAATGGATACCAGGATGGGCAAAGAGATGGCTCCACTAATTCAATATAGAATAATTAGCATAGCCTTCAATTACATCATCTCGTGCTTTTAGAAGGGAATTGGTAGATGGACTGGGCAGAGACACTATATCAATGGAGCAAGAACGCATTATCATTCTTTTTTGGCTGATTTGATCTGAAGAACAGCTTACTTCAAGAAAGGGCCATGTATCCTTTTGTGGGTAAACTCAGAGACTCAAAGATCAAATGTTTTCTTTCATATGTGGAAGCTAGAGTAAAACTAAGCATAGGGCTCAAAATAGTCAAGTTTATATATTAGACTCATCAAATTCGGAGTAACATATGCTCTTGGAGAAGTCTAATTATGAAGTGGGGGAAGGAGAAGTAAGAGGGAGGATGGGGAAGGAAAAGAGGGTTATAAATATTGTGTGGTATGCTTTACTCCCCTGAGAAGCTAAATAATACCCATGAAGGCATATAATACTAGAAAAGTCGTGTGTGTGTGTGTGTGTGTGTGTGTGTATACATTTATAGATGTGTGAAGTGTTTATGTATGAATTTGTAGTAACAAATCCTTCACTATGTGTGACTATGATGTATCAATAAAAAAATAAATAAATAAAGGAAGGGCCATGTGTTAACCACTTTCTACCCTGTAGGGCCACAGGTTGGACAAACTGAATTGCTGATTTTTGTTACTTGGTTTAAATGGATTCACTAAGGAGTCCTTAGTGCACATTACAGAGAAGTGGCATCCTATAGAATGTGATAGGCATCTGTAAGCCAGCTGACAGAATGAAATTCAGGCTTCCCACAACATAGCTACTCAAGAGAAGTTGGTGACAAAAGATATTTCCACTTGGTTGGTTTTATTTCCCATTTTATGAATACAGATAGGTACAGTAAGGGAGAAATCCTCAGTGCCTTGATTAAATGAATTGAATTTTCTCCGTTGTTTACCTGGTGATTGGAGAATCAGTGTGCTTTTTGTGGGGGAAGTTATAGATTCCCAAGGGCAGCTTCCTCTGACACGTTGCTCTCTCTAGAGTGTTAGCTTCACCAATGTCTCACATTTTGTCTCCTTTTTTCTTCTTGTCCTTAAGATCATTGATTTTGGCCAGTCTGTCCCCCTTCCTTCCTTTTTCTTTTTATTTCTCTCTCCTTCTTTTTTTTTCTCTCTTTCTTGGTACAGTGCTGGTGATTGAATTCAGGGCTTGAAGCATGCTAAGCCCATCTCTAACACAGAGCTACTTCCCATCTGATTTTAACTTTCGAATAATAATTTCCTTCATTTCTTTGTGATTTCATCCCCTAGTGTTTACTCCTTAATGTAATAGTTTAAATCAGCCCATTATTATTATTGTTTTTTCAAGAGAAAGACACAAACACAGAGAGAGAGAGAGAGAGAATCAATTGTACTTATTTTTCATCTGGCCTTTGTTTCTCTGACATTTAGTTGTGTACATGCCAGGCAAGTGTTTTAGAACCCCTGAGCCACCACTCCAGACCCCTAAATCAGCCCACTAAATTAAAAAAAAAATTAAGTATCTTTTTGTGTCTACAGATTTCTCATTCTCTCCTTTTCATTTATTTACAATCAATTTCCTGAGAAACCTGTGACATTAGACTTGCAGAGTTTTGCTTCGTCTGAATTTCTTGGATTGCATGATCATGGCACAGTTCAATCACGTTCTTAGTTCCTGCAAATTTAAAGTGGAATGAAGTTTTATCACACTCAACCCCAGTCCTTTCCCTGTCCTTTTCCCTTTCTTTTCTTTTCCTTTGCTTTCCCTTCCCCTCCCCTCCCTTCTTTCCTCTCTCTCTTTATTTCATATTGGGGATAAACCCCCAGAGGTACTTTACTACTGAGCTATATACCTAGCCCTTTCTATTTTTTTTTGTTTGTTTTTGTTTTGAGACAGGGTCTCACTAAGTTGTAGAAGTTGGCTTTGAATTTGAGATCCTCCTGTCTCAGTCTCCCAAGTCACTGAGATTACTGGTGTGTGCCACCATGCTTGGTTTTGAACTCCAGTCCTACTTTAGGTGATATATTCTTTTATCAGGAGGTGTAGAATGCCTGGTTTATACTCTATTTGAGTTGATGCTTAGATCCATTAAATATTTAAGGATTATAAAATTGTGATGTTCCTTTATTTTATTTGCACTTCTTAGTTGAAATGATTTTATAAAGATATACTTCCCTTTATCTACTTTTTATACCCAGTGTTACAGTTCATGTAGAAAAGGCAGAATCAATATTTGATTTGTTTCCTTTATTTGCCAGTTGTTTTTTTTCTCTTGCCAAAAATAAAGTTTATTCCTTATTAACATTTAGTTTTGCCAGTTTTTAAAACAATGAATTTGTTTTCTGTAACTCCTTAAAAATGATCATTTTTTCTATCCTTACTAATTAATTAATGTAAAATATTTAATGAATTTGCAGTTCTCTATGGAAGCTCAAACTGTGTAAAATTTGGTCAGTGGGATACTTATTGAGTTGCGTTGTGAATTCATTTTTACATGAACTTTTTGTCTTTTGAAAGCTCCTTTGCTGTCTGGTCAGAGATTCCTGGCTCATTTTGCATATCTCCTGGTGCGGACCACAATCTAAGTGTTAGTGTTGCTCCTTGATACTGAGCTTGTCTCTTTAATGCAGAAACTTGTTTGAGAGAAACCTTAGTTTTATTAAATATTATTCATGCTTTTTAGTATTGATGTCTAGTTACACCATTTTTATGTGGAAATATGGGAAGAAGCAATAGCCACACAGTCTTTATCATGGCTGTCTTTATGTCCAACCTTACCACTTGAAATAAAGAAAAGTTAAGGAATATAAAAATGTAATCTGTCATGTTATCTAATGAATAGGAAAGGAAATATGTAGAAAAAAGATCCTCTTCTTGAAACGTGCACTTTTTTTTCTCTCAATGACCTAACTTTATAATAAGATATTTGGGATTAACTGGATTACATAATTATTACTAAATTTCTCTCTCTAGCCTTTGATTTATGTGTTAACAGTGAGTTGAAGAGTAATACTTCATAACAGATGTGATGGTTATTATTTTGCTCATCCTATTATATTCCTTTAATTTAAAGATTTCAATAATGTTAAATGATTTAGTTTAATATTTGAATAATTCTTCATATTGGATTTCATTTTTGACATTCTAGAAAAGGGCCTTGCAAGTACCCCTTAACCTTACTCTGGCTTCCACTATTCCCAAATCTGGTACCTAATGAATGGTTAGAGAAGCTTCCTGCCAACATCTCAAAATCTATGTGGCTATGTCTCCTGATGCTTCTACTACTTCTAGCGTTTGGGGTGCCAGAAAGAGGCGTGTAGATTAACTCCTTTTCATATTGGTGCCCCACTTCCACTGGGCTCCAGAGAACTTCTTTTTTGACCCAGAGTGTTAAAAGTACACTTTGATGCACTTCTTTTTTATTGAGCCTTTCACCAAAGGAACACCAACATCAATGAAAAGAGACTAGTAGGGAAGAGACTTCTGTTTACCCATCTCACTCCTTATTTTTGTTGTTGCTGCTGTTAATTCCCTCTCCTTCCATAATAATTTCCTCTATCTTCTCCCAATTACATAATCACAGTCTTCATGTATACAATTGGAGACCAGCAGATAGGGATATTGGGCAGGTGTTAATAAGACCCATTATGTTGAGAATGATTATTGTATAGGTCAAAATCAGACCCTGTAAGCTTTTAGTTTTAATGTTCAGTAGAATTTTCATCTGTTCAGCTGTTTTCCTAAAGTCTTTCTTTTGTAAGTCCTTTCCTGTGCCCATCAGTCCTATGGATATCATACTCACAGAGCCCCTACCACCACACACAATCTCGACTGGCTAAGATTATTGCTCCGTTTTAGTTGTAGTGATGGGTACAAGCATGAGGAGGGGACTCAAACAGAGAGGTAATCAGAGATGTTACCAGCATCCATGTGTGTATTCTGGAGAATGAATGCTGTGTTTGGAGGATGTTAGCTTGGAGTTCGTGGTAGCCATCCTGCCCACTACATGAAGACAACCTATTAAGGAATAAAGCCACTCAGAGAGAAACAGAGTTGGTTAGATAGAGAGATATACAAATCCTTGATCCATCTGGACCTAAAAAGCTAGATGCATCCCTGTTCTTCCCATTTAATAAAGTGAAGTTAATTTCATCTTGAATTTTCAAGGCCAGTCCTATAAGATTGTTCTTTTTTTCCCCTCTGGAAGACTTAGGTAAGATTGCTTTGGGAGAAAGGGAGAGACAGGATGGAATGGAAACTAAAAATAAACAGTCATTAGAGTAGGAGTAAGAATGAGACTTTTGCGTCTCAAAGTACCAAACAAAAAAACAAACAAACAAAAAAACTAAAAGAAAACAAACAAAAAGCCCTACCAAAATGGAAAATATTCTAGGATCCTTATAACCCTGCTGTGGGAGATTATATTATTGGACCCAATGTTTCATCAGTGTCCTTTGCCATGTGATTTTCCAATATTCTCTCAATGTTGACAAGCAGTACTTTTCTGCTTCTTGATTTTGGGTTTAGCTATATGACTTGTTTGGCCAAGACAATGAGTTAGGAGTGGTGATATCTAAACTAAGACTAGATTTCTAGAAATTTATTTTGGGTTTGCCTTTTTGTCTCTGTCATTATTGCAAGAACATGTCTGGGTGAACTACTAGCCCCAAGGGAAAGAAACAAGACAAGGGGAGCAGACCTAATGCAGTCTATATTGATCAACTCCTGGAGAGTTGCATGTTGAGTGAGCAAACCCATTCAACTCACAAATGCATGAGAACATATATCCAATTCAACAATTTTGGCTTAGATTTCATGGAGAAATCTGTTTCATAGCATTGTTAGGCACAGTGGGCATAGAGGAAAAGAACTTAATTATTTTTCCTATGATGGACTTTAAAAGAACCAGTGAGGAATTTCACCAAGCTTAGGCTAAAATTGAGAAATTAGGTAAAACCTTGTATATAGGAAGAGGGAAGACTTTGATTTATAAAAATGCGGGTACTATTCTATTCATTTAATTCTATCTATTGAAAAAATCCATGATGATGTTGGATTTGCTTTGTGTGATGTTACCATTTATCTAGATAAGTGTAGAATCAACTTCTTATTAGTTGCCAGCCTTCTTTCCCTGTGGTAGATACTCTGGTGTCGTCCATCCTCTTGGTTTCTATTGTTAATATCAGTCTGTTTCAGCAAAGTCCTGACACTTTAAGGGATATCTAAAAGATGAACCACATAGAAACACAACATTATATAATTCCATAAATGGAAAATCCAAGTATTTTTTGGAATGATTAAGCTCAGTAACTAATCCATTATTGATATAATTACTTTTTAATTTGCTGAATGTTACAACACAGCTGGCTGTGACAGTAGAAATAAAAATGACTGGGTGTATTAGAGGCAAAAGCATTAAACCAAGGATGACAATAGCAAAATGTTTGCTCCATGGAACAAGTCTGACAGTATTTGATGTGCTTCTCAGAATGTAGGAAGGTAACCTAACTGCTAATGTTCAAAACCAAGGCCACTTCCGCAGCTGTGTACCTTGGCACTTTCTTCTACTTTTGAGAATAAGCCAACAATAGGTTCCCTCCATATTGACCAGAAACCACAGGGGGTGACCTTGAAAGAGTCACTTCCCTCCTCCAAGCTCATTGTTCTCATCTGTAAGAGAAGCCTTTGTATAAAATTATCTCCAAAGATCACCTTCTGCATTAAAACTGTGTGATGCTCAAAAGGTCAGGTTAGTGAGGTGCAATTTTAGAAACATGGACAAGAACCAAAGAAACAATTGGAGCTTGATGGAAGTTCACTGATGGTCAAGAGAATCTCTAGTTAGCACTTTTCTGGGAAAAGAATATCTGAAAGTGTTTGGTCACATTTCCAAAACTCTACTTACCGCTAGTGTAAAATAAGTTGGAGGCTAACCTCACTGAATGGGGGATATTAGGGGTTGGGAGGGAAGGCAAGAATTAAAGTTGCCGTTAACATTAACATGGCCTGTAGACTTTTGGATTGTTCCCTTTGAATGCCCTGCTTTAGCTGTGTCTTGACTGTTTCTGAACATGACATACCAGATATTGCACCTACCCAGATACAGAGAACAGGACGCAGGACCCATTTATGTTACTTATTATTAATCTTAAGAAAACCGTTGAACCTCTGAGCTAAGTTTTTTATAGCTACAATATTGGAGAAATAATACTTGAATCACAATGTTACGAGTTTTATTTGAAACAATATGCTTAGTAAAATGATCTCAGCTTCAGCCTAGACTGGATCCACTGTAGGTTTCAGCATCTGACAATTTTAAGGGTTCCCTAAGAAGAATATTTTCAGGGGCTATAAGGAACTTTCCGGATAAAATATATTTTATAATAAGAAGGAACCAGGCTCAATGAACTTCATTATTTGTATCAGTGAGAAATGAATCAGAAAAAAAAGGACCCACTTTAAATTCTGAGGGGATAGACCTTACGCAGTCTTGAAAACCCATCAAACAGTCTCTGCAAGGCTGGCATCATTGTGTCTGCACAAAGATATGATAGGAGCTGAAAGAGCTGGTAACCAGCTGTTCCTAAGCCAGCATATCAGCAAGAGTGTATTTGCCACAGTGTCTGGTCCCACACCCACTTTCAGAACTTAACAAAATCACCATGCATGTACTCCCACCTTCTAATTCTCAAGTATATTCCTCTGTAAGCAATGCTAACCTAATCCATGAAAGAAAGAGAATTGGGGGGAATGTCAGTCCAGCTTAGATAAGTTACCATGGGGGGAGAAAAGCGATCACCTTCATTATTACAGACTTGGAGGCTTCTGAGCAGAGCAAACGGGCAATTTGACCCAGGTTCACTCTAAAGAAGGCCTTTGGGGAAGAGGGAGTGATAAGGGACCAATGAAACAATGGAGTTGGTCTATATTGTTACACATCAACATGCAAGAGTCCCCGCTAACTTAGGTTTCTGCAGAGCGCATTTCTTCTCTGCTCAGTTTACTCCAAACTGAACACAGTAAGTGTGCTTGAAAGGTAATCTGTAAACTTATATATTAAAAGAATAGGTATCTTTTGAAGAGAAAAATAAATAGATTTCCAAATAAATTACAGAAGTGGAATTAAGTACTATCTTTTCTTTATATGGAGCAAATACTTCTAATCAGTAGAAGTAAATTGCCCAAAGGAGAGAGGACACAGAACAGCAGTCACAGGTGAAGGCTGGAACAGGGTGATGGAATTATGGTATGTGACAATCTATAACCTCATGGTAAAATTTTGAAAACTTGACTGAAGTAGATGGTGATCTAAAGAAAATGTGAATGATCAAAGCTGACTTTGAAAGAAATAGAAGATATAAGTAGACCAAGAATTAAGGATACAATTGAAAGTGATGTTACAGAGCTCCCTACTCTGTAATATGCATCTCATACTTGTTCATAAGTAAATCCTTCAAGATCCATAAATGATAGATTTTTATGGCTGCATTGAAACTGTTCCACAGCATGGACAAATAAAGATTTGCTGTTGGTGCTGCACCTGGAACTGCCTTACTGCTTCAGAGTACCCATCCCTGAGCTGCTGTGAATGTTGGCTACAAAGAGCCCTCATCTTCATCCTTCCCAAGGAATTGCCTCTGGCCTCATGGGTCCACCTCCCTCATAGAGACCTGTGGAGTTAGGCCTACACTCCTGAGGCTGCCCGCAACAAATGACCAACCACACTGATATATATACACCCCAGCACCCAACTCTCGGGTGGGATTTCTCTGTGTATTGCTCATATGCC
>PVKS010046373.1:0-13326 GCA_004027875.1 Aplodontia rufa
TTTTTTTTATTTTATGGATTCCTTATTATTTTCTACAATGGGTCATGGAATCCCCTGAATAAAGGCAGTTTTATTTCTGCCAGTCGGGATGTCTTTTGTTTGTATCCATGTCCTTGGGTATTCCTGATATTAAGGCATAATATAAGTTGGTTACAGTTGCCAACATTTGGGCCCTTTAAAAGTATAGCTGTATCAAAGTCAAAAACCAACTGGAACCATTGTTTCCTAAGACTTTGTGTAAACACCTAAAATTAATCACATTTGGGTTTCAGAATGAAATTACTAGTACTATAGTTTAACCTAACAGTAAATTAAAATAGTCACACGGCCTAACTCCACTATGTCAGCAAGAAGTGACATCTTTTCAATCAGGAAAAGTTTATTTTGAGGGCTCACTTTCAGAGGTCTTAGTCCATAGAAAGCTGGCTCTATTTCTTGGGGCTCTAGGTGAGGCTGAATATCATGGTGGAAGAGTGTGACAGAGGGAAGCAGCTCCAGGCATCATGTTGGGAAGGCAGAGAGAGACTCCACTCCAGATACAAAATATATGCTCCAAACGCACACTCGCAATGACCCACCTCCTCCAGCCTACAGTAATCACCTTAACCGATTAATCCCCAGGGATTAATTCACTGATTGAGTTAAGGCTCTCATAACTCAATCGTTCAATCTCATAGCCATTCTATATTGTCTCACATATTGAGCTTTTGGGGGATAACTTTCATTCAAACCATAAAAGTTGGGAAGGCAAACGTTTGGTTTTTATAACCTCCAAAATTTTCTCAATGTGATCTCCCTGGATTGGTCCCAAAACAAAAACAAATCATCACTACCAATAAGAACAATAAAGCAAAAGCAGTACTAACCAAACATATTCCAGCCAACTGGACTTTCCTGGGAATCTCTGAAATACCATTTAGCCAAACAACTCCAAATTGTCTCATCAAGGTAATATGTGGCAGGTAGTACCAAACTGCCTTTAGGTCTGGGATAGACTTGGATAGAGAGATCAAACCCTGGGACTCCCAGCAGGCTGGTGATAAAATCTCATCATAACACTTTGATTATTATGTAAAATATGTAAATCTATATTTCAAGGAATTAAATTTATCTTCGTGATCATTCTATCCCAGTTAGTAATTATTTGCTACAATACGTACTTGTTTTTCATCTACTATTTCAATCAATTTTTAGTTTTGGGGGCTATAAAATGGGCATATGCATTTTGAAACTCATTTTATAATATCAAGCACTTATAAGGAAGTTTTTGATACATAACCCTTGTTTTCTTTTATTTTAATGTGTTTGACATAGTCTTACTGTTGGAGGGAATTGTTGTTACATAATCATGCATACATGGATATTGACAAAGTAAGTTAAGATCAATCCTAGTACAGTATCTCCCCATTTGTCCACTCCCCACTCTCATGACTCCTCTGCAATACCTCCATGTTATAGCTAGAAATAAGCATATACATGTGTATTAATTTTGAAATTTCTGAGTTTCTCTGCCTGCCTGTGTGTAGTTGGGCATTCAAGTTGAGTTCCCAGTTGCATTGATGACTACCCTAATCTCGCCCTCCCCTCCATACCTCCCCAACTTCTCTCCCCAACTTCATAGTTATGGTTCCCCCTGCTTATGTGAAATTTCACCTATGTTGAGATTATTATTTAAGCTTAGGTAACTTTCATCCTGTCTTAGATTTTAGTCTAGCTTCCACATATAAGAGAAAACATTTGGCTCTTGAATCTCAACATAAATTTTTCTATCTCCATCCATTTGGCTGCAAATGACATGATATCATTCTCTCTAATGCAGAGTAGAACTCCATTGTATATATACACCACATTTTTTGAATCCACTCATCCAGTTGGGGGCATCGGGGTTGGTTCCATAGTTTTGTTTCTTTTTTAAAGAGAGAGGGAAAGAGGGAGAAAAATAGAGAAAGAGAGAATCAATTTTATTTATTTTTTCATCTGACCGTTGCTTCTATGACACTTAGTTGTATATGTGGTGGTGGGGTTTGAACCTGGGTCCTGGCACATGCCAGGGAAGCACTGTAACCACTGAGTTACTGTTTCAGCACTGTCTAATCTATTTGTGACAAATTACAGGTGATAATGATAAGATTTACCAAGAAAATCTGTGGATAAATGTCATGAAATGATAAAAAAGACACATAACCAGAGGCAGATAAGCTATGGCTTGCATAGGTAACAGGGCATATTGCCAATTTGCCTACAGTAAAGAGGTGGTGAGGCCAAGGTTGAAGTAGACGATGAAAATAAATCCAGATATCGTGTAATGTTACACAACCTATTACTTTTTTTAGAGATGTGGGAAGGGGAAGGGAGGGATAAGGGTGGGTAACTGGGGTGGGGCACTCTTGGGGGTAAATCTAATTTTCAGAATCTATATACATTATATATTATTTTGTTAAAATTTGTGTGATTGTTCAACAAATAAATTTCTCAATAAAAAAATCCAAGCAGGAATCATATTAAAGAATTGGAACAGTTTTAAAGTGTTTTGAAACTTATCCTGAGGGTAATGGGGAGCCCTAGTAGAATTTTAAATCAGGAACATGTAGAGCATGCTTTAGAAGAGGCAGGATGCAAGTTGGGAGACAAAAAAGTTGGCTATAGGTGATATGAATATCAAACCATCCTTCAAAGCAGTATCAGAGAGGAATATATTTGGGTTGAAACAAGAGTAATTCAATGTTGATCGTGTCGAGATTTATTATCTCACTGTGAGCCATCCAATTAGAGATATTCAATGGGAGTTAAAACTGCCAGTCTATCAAAGAGAAATCTGATATGAGGATAAATGCTTGGAAATCATTAGTGGCACTTGAAATGATGAAAGTGAACAGAATTAGCAATGAAGAGAGTGTAGAATTACATAAGATGAGAACAGAATGACAGAATCTCAATGAAGACTAATATCTAGGAAACGACTCTGACAAGAAATAGGCAGAAGCAAATGAGAAGCAAGGAAACAGAGTGAGCATTACAAGAAAGGGGTAGTGACCAGTGATGGGCATTCTTGAACTACAAAGCCAGATAAAAATTGGAAAGCATCTTTTGGATATAGCAATAAATTTTTATATGGGGTAGAGGAAATTTCAATGAAATGATGACTACAGAAGAAAAGTAATAATGACTTGAGCTTATAGAAATTGTCTAAGTAGAAACAGTGACAGTTCAATGAATGTGGCTGCTAGTGATGTGAAGAGATGGAGGCAAACTGAAAGAAGATAGTAGGAGCTTTTTTAGTGCTTTAGGTGGTTTTTAGATGGGACTTAGAACATTCCAGATTATCCTGAAATTTAATGAAAAATTTTCATGTATATATTTTTCATTGAGATACATAGTTATTGTATAAGACTTTTTTTTAAGTGGGAGAGGGACAATGAGAGAGAAAGAGAGAGAGAGAGAGAGGATCAATTTTATTTAGTTTTGCAGGTGGCTTTTGTTGCTCCAACACTTCCTCATGTATGTGGTGCTGGGGTTTGAACCCACATCCTTGCACATTCCAGGCAAATGCTGTAACTGCTGAGCCACTATTCCAGCCCCTTGTATAGTATTTTTAAGGCAATCAGAGAACAAAAACTAAACAGAGCTATATATGTCAGACAGCTATTCATATTGTAAATTATATGCTTAATTTTAAAATTTGTATAGATCTGAGTTTATACATAATAACAGTGTCTTACTGTGACAAGCTTTATTTGGTACAGGACAACAAATCATGCAACTCTGAGGTAGATCTTGATATATTTAATTGCTGCTTCCTATTACCCATGAACATCCCTGAAATAATATACCCTCACCTGCTGTCACTTTCATTGGATTGCCTTCTGTGAGCAGGTGTGCTTCCACTCTTCCTTGCCAGAGGCCTTGTCAGAATTCCTGTCTGTTCACAGAATGTGAGCAGAAGTGACCACATTATATTCTATCAGAGGCATCTTCACTATTTTGCCATAGCTATTTTCCTTCTGTCACAGATCTGAAACTGTTGATATTCCTGAAACTTGAATGATACATAAATATTTACTCTTCAAAACCACGTCTTGGTATGTCCAGACATTGCCATCCTTTGTGAATTAATATCATTTTCAAGTGTTTGCCTTTTTCCTGTTCTATGTAACCAATGTTAAAAAAAAAACAGGACTGCATCAATAATCATTTTTCATTTTTTAGTAGATAAAGTATATCCGGAGTCATGACTACATGCTAACTAATTTAAATCCTGCAAACAGAAAAACTGAAGTCACACTCTGGTGTGATCAAGAGAAAATAAAAGAAAATCACAATGGACTTTAACATGAAAAAGTAGAAGTATAATTTGAAATTTTTGCAAATCAAACTAACAATGCTTTCAAATGAAGTGGAAAACAATTTGGTTTTAAATTATTTTATGAGTTACATCAGGAAGGAAATACACAAGTAAATGACTTGAACAAATAGAATTCAGTGGGGACTCTGAAAAATGGAAAAAGGAATAAATGCTAAGATCATCTGAGAAGAGAGTTGTTCTAGGTACTGCAAAGTACAATAGTGATTGGATAGGAGATTATTAACTTGCTCAAATAGATGAAAAAACATAGTGAAAGAACAAAATTAAAGGACTTTTGGAGTAAAGAAGAATAAACATTAATTCATATGAAAATATATAACAGGGACAGGAAGAACAAAGAGTTGAATTAGAGATTTAAGATACTTGATATAACTGGTTAAGAATTGGGTATATGGGGCTTAAAAGGCAGGGTGAGATATCCAAGTAAATAAGTACACAGATATATAAGTAAATGGTGCTCAGATAATTTCTTCCCTGATCTAATCTCTTATTTATGAGTATATTTAATCCTGTACACTTTATGAAGAATCTATGACATGTCAGACAATACAAAAAATGCTGAGGGTAAAGCAATGAATAAGAGATTTAGAAAAAGAATTCTGTCCTCATACAGCTTGCATTCTTGTGTTCATTCCTTTCAAAAGATGAATTACAGCTGGGCAGGGTGGTGCACACTTGTCACCCCAGAGACTTGGGAGGCTGAGGCAAAGTCAGAGACTTGGGAGGCTGAGGCAAAGCCAAAGTCAGCCTCAGCAACTCAGTCAGGTCCTAAACAACTTAGTGAGACCCCATCTCAAAAATTAAAAAAAAAAATTGCTAGAGATGTGGCTCAGTAGTGGTTAAGTGCCTCTGGGTTCAATTATTGGTACCAAAAATAAACAAACAAACAAAGACATGTATGCTGACTTTTTCATCAGACAATCCAACAGTGTTTAATATTATGAGAGACTATCAGTTATTTTACCATGCTTTCAATATCATAGATTTGGCATGTGTGTGTGTGCGTGTGTGTGTGTGTGTGCGCGTGCACGCCCGTGCATGTGAAGAATTGCAATTAAATAAATATGGAGACAGAGAAGGAGAGATTTGCAATCCTTACAGCTCATCACAAGTGTTCTACTTTTGAACTCGCTTCTCTACTGCTTCTGCTTCCATTAAGTCAAAAATAAGTGTAAGCCAAAAAAATGTAGTTCTTCATGGTCTCAATGCATTTTTTAATTAAATAAATTTTATTGTGTACATTTAAGGTATACAACATGATGTTATACGTATATAAATATGCATACACACTCACACACACATATAGATGGCACAATGATTACTATGTAGTGGAACACATTAACAGATACATCATCTCACAAAGTTCATCTTTTTCCCCCCGCAACCAAGAGCAGCAATAATCTATTTTGTAAAAATCCTGAATACAGTATACTGTTATTAACTACAGTCCTCATGTTATGCATTAGATCTTTCTACGTTTTCAATTTGTGTCCTTTGACCTATATCATATATGACATAATTCTTGTTAGGATGCTTGTCTATTTTAATAGTTGACAAGAAAATAATTTGGAATACTTATTGTGAAATTTTACAAAATACAAATTTTATTAGTGACTTTTAAACCTCTCAGAACCTAAAGGCAGTCCACTTTAAGGATTAATTTCTGTTCAAATGGACTTCATTGTTCTGACTAAATAACTCAAAAGAGACAAAATGATAAGTGAAGCATAGCAAAGAGGTAATTGTCCACTGTTTTCTAAAAGTACAAGTGCATCAATTTCTCTACTATTTTAAATGTTATAAGAATTAACTATATGAAATAGAATAAAACTCATAATCTCTTCCTTTAAACCTCCATTTCTTTGTAAAATAAGAACTCTATAATACACTTTATTAAAACATCTTAAAATGCTGAGGCGGAAGGATCACAAGATTAAGACCAGCCAGAGAAACTGAGGAAGACCCAGGCTCAAAATAAAGTTTATAAAGAACAGGGCTGAGGTTCAGCCATACAGTAGTTGCCTGGAGTGGGCAAGGTCCTAGGTTCAATCCCTAGCACCATGGGGTGGGGGGCGGTAAACCCAAAAAACAATGACCTGCAATTAAAACAAATCTCTTTAACTGGAAACTTTTAGTCTGATTTTTAATTTTGCTCAAAGTTATTAAGAGGACAAATAAAACTGTGAAGGGTATATTCAAACTTAGTAAACTTTCAAGATTAATTGAGTGTATCTGTTAAGCAGATCCTGCCTTAGTGACTAGACTTGATTTATTTTTGATTAAGTACAATTAAGTACAGTCCATTCAATTTGAAATGAATTGGCTTTGTAATTGGCAAAATTAGATATCAGTTTATGCCTCAGTTTAAAAATGATAATTGGATGAACAAAAAACTTCATGAACACCTATTATTTATCTCTTAATGTAATTTACTGAACTTCTACTATTTTTCACTATCAGATATTTTAAAAGAAAATTATGTATAGTGAACAAATAAACTTACGGATATAGTGATATCATGATATTTCTTTCTGTATCACACCTTTGCCTTAAAGTCAGTGTACCGAAAACTGAATGTTTTCTTTTTAAACCTTAGCTCCTCTCAGATTATGCTTCTATATTACAGATTCATCATCCTAGAAACTAATGTTCATGAATTTGAAATCCCCATTCAATTAATTCTGATTTTTAGTCCTGTACTTAGTATAATATTAAGATATTTTGAGTTTTAACTGCAAAAATTTGTGAGTTTTTTCTCTTTTTTTAATCTCACTGTGAGTCTATATCTTAATTTATGTCGTTTAACTAACCTTTACTAATCTTGTAGAAGTTCAGCAGGTGTGGGGAAAGTTGAGATGTGGAGAGGTTCTTAAGAAAGGAAACAGGTGATGTACTGGTGGGTGTATCAGAAAGTGATACATAATATTTAAGAAGACAGAGCACTGGAATCATCAGGTAATAGGTGAGACTCAGCAGTTAGGGGAAGGCAGGTAGGGTTACCTGGCAGTATGTGCAGATTACTCAACACAGGCAAAAGCCATTGAGATTGTGCAGAGCAAAGCAGGGTATCTGTCTCAATAAGTCTTGGCAGGGTATTGAGACGATAAAATATTATACTGAATAAATCATCTCAGCAGACTACCTGGTTCCAAATCCTATCTCTGCTATATGCCAGCTGACCTTAAGCAAATTATTTAACACTTCTCTATCTCCGATTTCATTATGTGTAAAATAGGGATAAAGCAATATCTACATTATAGGATAAAATGAGATTATTCCTAACAATGCTCAATAAATGCCAACTATTATTATTAGCATCAGTAATTCCAGACCTGAAAAACCAAGCAAAACCTAGTATTTTCAGCTGAGATAAAAAGTGGAGATCCTGGTAAAGCTAATTCGGATAAAGATGAAAGTCAGGGATGGTCTTGATAGACAAATATAATTTGCTCTATCCTCTCAATTCTGAATTTTCATCTAGAAAACACATAACTAAATCATGTAGAAGTTAACATTTAACCTGCCAACATATCATGTAGTTTATTTATGAACTAATAAAATGTTTTCCAATACAGATATCTTCCTGTTTGTTTGTGGGGTTTTTTTGTATCATACAAGGAATTGAACCCAGAGGCATTTAACCACAGAACCACATCCACAGACCATTTTATTTTGTGTGTCTGTGTGTGTGCTCTGTTTTGTTTTTGAGAAAGGGCCTCACTAAATTGCTTAGTGTCTTGCTTCCTTGTTCAGACTACTCTTGAACTGGCAATCCTCCTTTCTCAGCCTCTCATGCCACTGGAATGCACCACTGTGCCAGGACTTTTGGCCTCTTTAGAAGAACATATATATGTCTGTATATGTACAAAAATGTATAAAATATCAATGGTTAGGCTAAAGTATGATAAGAATGATTTCTATGTTCATTTTCTATGTTCAATTTTTTGGGAAAGTACATTCAATTGCCTATTTTGAACCTCTGGTTGGATTCTTAAACCACATGCTTTGGACCTAAATAACTCTGAGAATGAAAAATACATCCTCAGATAATATCATTTTTTTTCACAAAACTACATTAAATCTCTTTCCAAGCACCAAAACACATTGCAAATATTATTAATATAGTTATTTAAGGTCTATCTATATTTTAGATCTATGAAAAACGGCCTTCTATTTAAAACAATACATCATTAATCCATTGGACAATTATTTATGACTGCAGACACAGCAGATTTAACAGTGACTATGGCATACTCTCTTTAAGCAATTATAATAATTGTCTAATTCAGATGAGCAATTTAGCAAAACAAGCAACACCTAATTGAACTGTTCTAAGATGCTGTTTTTACTTTAAAAGATAAGAAGTTGTACATGCTGAAACAGCATTCCAATAATTCAACAGAGTGTCTGACAAACCAGACTTACTTAAGAAACAAAAAAGTCAATGGACTATGTTTGCCATCAGATATGCAAAGATAAATTGTTTGCTTGAATAATTTTCATCACTGTTTCTCTTACATCAAACTAAGTTTTGTTTCTCCTTCCTCTACTAAGTTGTCATTGATTTATAGTGGATTGTAATCCTCTCGGCCCAGAGGCCTTCAACAAGGACAGCAGTTATGAGAAAATATTTATGTCTGTTTTATTGGGATTCTGAATTTCCTTAGGAGAACCATTTTCAGAGTCTTAACTAAAAAGTGATTATCTCACAAGATACTATTTATATGGTAAAATTTCCACCCAGAAGTAATATTACAAGACAGAGGGCTAAGACAATTTTAATATTTGGATTCATATCAAAAGCTGTGTCAAAACTAAAAGCAGGGGTTTCTTTTTCTAATCTGAGAAATATAGTTTAATTTCTCATTTTTATCACAAGCATAAATTCACTACTCCCATCAGTCAGTATTTACGAATATCATTCTATTCTATCATGTTTCTAACTATTTTAAGAATTTAAGTGTGTAATTTATGCTTTAACCCATTTTTTTTATAAAGGCATGGTGTTATATAAAATGCTCCAATTTTAATGATTAAATTGTGATATTTAATATGAATTTATTTTAAATATAAATTCAAGCTATGTAAATAATATACATTTTAGATAAATGATGAAAGACAAGACTATTAAAATGGGAAGTCATAACAATATAAAATCATCATGAATCTAAAGAATGAAAGCTCTTGCTGATCAACTACCTTCCCTATAAAATGCCTTAAAACAATTTACTCCATATTTAAATAATTTTGGCTCTAATACACCTTCCTATTCATCTACCATCCATGTTTCTACCTCTGTTGTTTATATCTATTTGAATAAGAGCCATTATTTCCTGAAGTTACATTTACTTGGAGTATGTGAATGTAAATTTTACTCTATATTATCTGACAAACTCACAGTTCTTGAAAATTTCTTAGGTGATCTTTATACTTACTTATTTCCCTCATCTTTTTCTGGAATATGGCAGCTGTCATGTGAACTTCAGGCTGTACCTCTTTCTCAGAGTCCTTCAAAGGAATCAATTAATTGCTTTTCTGTAACCAGGAAAAACATTTAAGTATTCAAGCAAAAGTATTTAAAACTGCAGGGTTGTAATGATATTATCTACCTGGGAAACTTTAGTAAAACCTATACTTAGAGAATAAAGAGCATATCAGGAAGGACTAACCATAGTGGCAATGTATCTAAGACTACTAAGCTTCTATTTACTAGACTACAAATGTGTATGTGTCAGGCACCCTATGGATACCAGCAAGATGCATCCAAAGTAATGTGTCTTCATCACTCACCTATTTGTGGACAAAGAATTCTAGAGATGCTGATTTAGTATATCTTCATTTACACTTATTATTTTTTAATAATTAGAGAGTGGTTGTTAGATGAAATAGTTTATCCTTTAGAAATTAGACCAAGATGTTGAGGTAAACTTCAGATGGTGACCTTGGTTCCTTTTCAACTTTGGCTATTTATGGGTGTTTTCAAGGTTAATGACATTATTTCTTTATGCTGTCCATTTCTAAGATAAATCATTTCTTAAATGATATAGCTGTAGTATAAATTTTTTATATTAGGAGTCATTTTTACCAGGCATTTCACAGTTTAATTATTATTAAATGAAATTGCATTAAAATGTAGTCATATTAAGTGGCACCTTTAAAATGTGTATTTCCGGGGCAAGAGTGGTGACTCAGCGGTTACTGCGCGAGTTCAAACCCCAGCACCATGTACACAGTGAGCAATGACAGCCACGTGAAAAATTAAATAAAAATTGTTTCTCTCTCTCACTCTCTCTCTTGCTATCCCTCTCTCTTTAAAACAAATATGTATTTCTACCACATCTTCACATTTGGATGTTCAAAATAAAGAACAGAGACTTAAAAATGTTGACTTAAAAATGACAAATACACAAAATAAAAACAATAATTTGCTTATCTTTGTAGCCAAAATTGAAAAGAAAAATTGTGCTACATGTATTTATTTAGATAACATGTGTGTGTACATGCATGCACATGTGTATTTTTGTGGAAGAAAAACAAAATTTCTTATCTATAAAGAATTCAGTATGCTCAAATAAATGGTAATGGAAAGTATGATATATTGAAATAGACCTGTACATTTGTACATTTCTGTACAAATTCGTTCTGGGATGAATTTGAAGAAGTTATTTGTCTGAGTAGGTTATCATGTCATCATTATAATACTTTGCAGAACATATGCAAGTTTTTAAAAATCTAACAGGGAATTTGGAATTTCTTTATTTTATTCTTATTTACTGCCTCTTTATTTTCTTTGCACACTGCAAGCCAAGAACTAAAATATCTACAACAGGTTACAACCATAAGTCTATTGGTTATAGATTGTCACCTTATAGCCACATTTTAGGGACTATATTATTTGGACAACAAATTTACTAGCTAGGAATTCAAGGAAAACGTTTTCTGCGCCTGAATAGCAACAATAATTACAATATTTAAGCATCAGTACTGAAGATTTTCCTTAATGTTTCATCAAGCACTTTATTCTTCACAATAAATCAAAGTTTACATGAGAGGCATTGTTTGGCACAGAAATTCATACAACCTTTTAGAAATTAAAATTTATATTTAAATCCTTACATAAATTTCAACTATTTTCCTTTTGTATTATATTCTTTCATTTTGTATTTAAATTATCTTGATGTCAAAAAGTCCTGCTGTTTTGCCTTTCACCAATACAATGGAGAACTAACAATAGGAATGTTCAATGATGAAACCATGGTTACATTTGAAGAAGCTCTTTATGCATTAGTCAGAGGTCCTATTAATTTGTGTTGTGTCCTTCATTTGAGGCACAGTCTGGTACTTTAAAAGAGTCTGGGTGGAATGAGAGAGGCCTGCAGAGGAGCACTTATTTTCACTAAACAACATTGGAGGCTTCTAAATAAATCAGAGAGAAAATAAAAAACAACAAAAAAAGTATTTCCTTTCTTTCAACACATATGAAATAGCATCTTGCTCCAGGCACTGTGTGTTTTACTTACTCTGGTGAAATGGGCAGAAGTCAGCATTGTGGATTCTAGAATCAATCTTATCAAGATACTCTTGGGAGCTACTGCATTACAGTTTCCTAAGTACTTTAGAGTTCCCTGAGCTGCATCCTCCCAGTGGTCTTATCATATCTACACTGTTGGAAAATTTCTGCTCTAGTTCTTGGGTTTAGTCTCCAATAGCCTTTCTGGAGTTTCATAGTTTTCTCCTGAAATTCGGTCTACATGGCTGGTACCTTGAGATGGAGCTTTGCTTTGGGGCAGGAATTCCTGCTGACAAGCTCTGCTCTTTGATGTCTTCACAACCCCTAGTCATTTCCTATTCCCAAGAACCCTCCCTTCTGCGTCCCTACTTTAGCACAGATGTCCTCCTCCATACCAGTGAATTTCCTTGCATTTTTTACACCTGAAGCAGGACATTTTCATTAATATGGCACTGATAGCCTGAATTATTTACTCTACAAAGTATGTCAAACTGAAATATCTTTCATGTTACTTTTTTCTTGCTTTTTTCATTGCATACTATGACCTGCCAACAAAGATTAACAAAAAAAAATTGCTTTAAGAAAATGTTTCATTATATTAACAAGGAAAATTCATTTATTTCCATGTCCTCACCATGATTCATACTGAAACTAACAATTCAAAATCAAATTATATGCATTTAAATTAAAAAGGAATGAGCCACCATTCGTATTCTATGTAATTTCTAATCTATAGCAAGAGTTAAAAACATTAACTTAATTAATTAACATTTTTTTACTGGAATATGCTACTCCAACTCTAACAGAATATTTAATCACAACAAGGGCTTGGGGACAGAATATGCGGGTATGTCATTATCAAACTTCTGGGAAATAAAAATAAAATTTCAGCCCCATGAATCTCATCTTGCATGTTTGCTCCATAATAGTTACAAGTTTCAGTTAAAAAAACACTTTATCAGCATAACAAAATATCAATAAAACATACTTATGTAGGTCTTCATAGTTTACAGAGAGCTTTCACATATGGATAGTTAGTATACTATGTGATAGTTATGTATTACAGCATATACCAGCTGCATCCATTTATACAGTTTTACTTTCTGCAGCTTCAGTTATCTGTAGTCAACCACAGTCCAAAAATATTAAATGGATAATTTTAGAAAAAAACAATTCAAAAGTTTTAAATTGCATTCTGTTATGAATAGTTTGAAAAAATTTCATCTAATCTGTGATCCTACTTGGGTCAGAGACTGTCCTTCAGTTTAAAATCTCCACACTGCATGTGCTACCTGCCCATCAACCACTTAATAAACATCTCAGTTATCAAATTGACAGACTGCTTGTGTTTAAGTGACAGGTTTTCTTTTTAAACCTAATAATGGCTCCAAAGTACTAAAACAGTAATGCTGACAATTTGAATATTGCAAAAAGAAGACATAAGGTGCTTCTT
>PVKS010046374.1:0-13330 GCA_004027875.1 Aplodontia rufa
TCAAGCCAATGAATACATGAGAAAGTGTTCTAAATCTCTAGTAATCAGAGAAATGCAAAGGAAAACCACATTAAGATATCACCTTATGCCAGTCAGAGTGGCAAAGATGAAGAAAATAAACAATAATAGATGCTGGAGGGGCTGTGGAGAGATAGGCACACTAACACACTGTTGGCGGAGCTGCAGACTGGTACAGCCCCTCTGGAAAGCAGTGTGGAGAATCCTCAAAAAACTAGGGATGAGCCCACCATATGAACCTGCTATTCCACTCCTGGGTATTTTTCCAGTGGATTTAGAGTCAGCACATTATAGTGACACAGCAATATCTATGTTCATAGCAGCTCAATTTACTATCGCTAGACTATGGAAACCACCCAGATGTCCCTCACTGAATGAATGGATCAAAAAACTGTGGTAAATTTATACCATGGAATTTTACACAGCAATTAGAAACAATGAATGATATTGCAGCCTTTGAAGGTAAATGGATGGCTATGGCAGATATCATGCTGAGTAAAATCAGCTTAACCCAGAGAACTAATTGTCGATTGTCTCCACTCATCTGTGGAGGTTGGGAGTAGACCCTGGCCAGTGAGAAAGTTGGTCTATTATCATGTGTTAAATCTAGATAAGATGTAATGCTATACAACACAATCCTTTTTTAGAGATATTGTGGGAAGGGGAAGGGAGGAATAAGGATAGGTAATTGGGGGGGCACTCCTGGGGGTAATTGCAACATCCAGAATATATACACATTTTATATTATTTTATTAAAAACTTGTATGGTTGTTCAAAAATTTAAAAAAATTTAAAAAAAGCTCAGAAATAAACTCTAGTATGTGTAAAATTTAAGATACATTTAAATCCTTTAGTGATAAAAGAGAAGAAAAAGCAAAAAATAGTTCACCCTTCTAAAGGTCATAGACAATGATCATAATATTTTTGGTGATGATTAAATGATACAATCTGTTTTAGAGGATTACATACATTTTTACATTTTCATAGGTTTATGATAAAATAATTACACTCATAATTACAATTACTCACATACCAATGAAGTTAAATTATATTTGTAAAAATTTGATTATTTCTTCAAGAACTCATTAAGCCTTGATCCAAGATTTGCACCCTTTGCTGTGATTACAGGTAAGTATCATTACCATTATATTAAAAAAGCTGGGTGTTGGAGCATTGGCTCAGCATTTATGGCACTTGTATAGCATGTATGAGGACCCAGATTCAAATCCCAGAAACGTACACAACTAAGTGTCAGAGCAGTGAAACCACACGAAAAACGAAATAAAATCGATTCTGTCTCTCTCTCTCTCTCTCTCTCTCACTGTTCCTCTGTCTATAAAAAAGTTTGCATGGTTTAGTTAATCCAGAAAAACAAAAATAACGTTTATAAAATAAAAATAAAAATAAATGTATATTAAGAAATGGGGGACAAATGTTCCTAATTTGTTTGTACTACATTCAAAATAAGCAGAAGAAAATGCAGTTCGGATTAGACATCTCTACAGGGAAAATAAGCTTAATCCAATCAGATGAATCAAATGTCATATTCTTTTTTTTAAAAGAAAGAGAGGACAGTGAGAGAGAAAGAGAGATAGAGAGAATCAATTTTATTGAGTTTTTCACATGTCTTTCATTGCTCTGAGACTCTGTTGTGTACATGGGTGTTGGGGTTTGAACTTGCATACTTACGCATGCCAGGCAAGCACCGTAACCACTGAGCCACCGCTCCAGACCCAAATGTCATATTCTTGATATGAACTTCTTTTTTTTATAATTTTAGTTCAGTTGCATGTGTATTGAATTAGTGAAAAAATGATTACACATTCAATAATGTCTGTAAATCAATTACTCAACACAATTCAATCTCTCTTCCTAATGAATGTGTTACACTGGAAAAAGTTACACTAAATCTTACATAAGATAAATATAATTTATTAATTTTTAGAATGGAAAGCAATATTTTGGAAGAGTAATGCATGCACTTCTTTGTAGCAAATAGCTAAATAAGATGATGCAAACTTATAGTCATTGCTTAGCAACAATCTAGGATGGACATCCAGGAAATAATTGCTAAATGTTATAGACAGATAAAACTTAGAGAGTATAAATTATATCATTCTTAAGCTTCTGAATGAAATAGTGCTATGCTCCTGAGCTTAGCTATCACTTTTATACACAATATGTAGTCTTTTCTTTGTTTCTTCGCCTATTCCTATTGAAAGTCCTATTTATTTTTACTAATAATACATCAGTAACATTGTTCAATTTATTTTTCAACAACTTAGAAAAAGTGCTTATTCCAAAATTAATATCATTTTGCATAAGTACTGAGAATAGCAATCAAACTAAACCTTAAATATACTCAGAAATTTATTAGAAATATATATCAATTTTCTAATTGGAAACAAATAATTTAATGACTCTATAGTTACTCATTGTATGTAAAGTACTTTCCTAAACTTCATGTCGTTTGATTATAGTAATAACCTGTGGAAAGATACTTTTTTCCTGTTTTGTATATGCCAGTATATAATAATGGGCATAGAAACTATACATATTGAATAAAATGAGACATCCTTGGAAAAATTCAATTATAAGTCATCTTTTAGTCATATGTGTTACTTAACTAACTGAAAGATATCCTCGGTGAATATTTAAAATTATGTCATTGTTGTGATCTTGAAGGATAATTTATATCTAACTGTCAAGAAGATTTGACAAACTTGAAAGAAGGGAATTTCCAAGTCATAATTAAGTGAACAAATGGAAAAAATACTAATAGCATAATATTGAAAAGTAAGACAACAGTATTGGTTTTATCACTTATACTCAATTTTAAATGGAGGTGGTAGATATATTAGCAGAGGGAATAAAAATGTACACAGATTAGAAAAGATGAATGTAATTGCCTTTTTGCAGTGATGGCATTATCATGTGTATACTAAAGCTGAAGGAATACACAAGAAAGAAAATCTAATTGCTAAGTGAACTCATAAAATTTATAGGATACAGATCAGTACATAAAAATCAATTGGCTAGATTCTGATGTCAGTAAAATAAATACATAAGATGCTCCAGAGTTCATCCTCCCACAAAAATATAAATTCAATTATCCACACACAAAATAGCTTTACAAAAGCTAAGGGAACCAAGTGAGATATTATAGCACCTGAGTATATAAAAAAATAAGAATAGATGCATTGAAGTAGGTAGGAAGGAAAGCTTTACATTATGTAACTCACACCTCCACCAACTGAAGGCAGCAGAGTATAGAGACAGATACCTCCATGTGGGGAAAAAAAGAATTAAATGAGCACAGGACTTTGGACATTGCCTCTGATCCCAACATCAGATCACCCCAGTAAAACCCAGGGCCAAGCAGGACTCTCAATCTTCAACCCAAGACTCCAGTTTGATATTCATGGATAGAGTTTCTACACCCATCCCCCATCCCTCAGTCTCAGGCTCCAGACCTATGAAGCTGACTCAGTATCCACACTGCCACACATCCTGATCAACTCCAGTGGACCCAGGCTCTGAATTTCCCTTAGATCCTGCCAGGCCCCAGTATTCTCAGACTACTTCCAGTACAATCCAACACTGGCTGTCATAGTCATTTGTCTGGTACTGGCAGAACAATCTCCAGACCAGCTCCTGCAAGTATAAGCTCTGGTCCTGACCAGATCCTGGTTAGCCCTTTTGCCCTAAGCTTCTGACCCAAACTATAGACAGGTCACCATTTATGGCCTCAAATACCAGCAAGCACCAACAGATACAGATTCCAGGATTTCCTGGCGCCATGCCAGTTCCTGCATGTGATGCTCCAGGAAAGCTCCTACAGGTCCATACTCCAGTAGATCCATGGTCCAGGTCTGTCTGAGTAGACTTCAGTGTTATAATAACCCCCGTGGATATAGGCTCTAGGACCACCCCTGTGTACTCTGGTCCCCAGGCCAGTCTCCATGACTCCAGAATATAGGGTAACTCATGTGGACCTTGCCTCAAGGTCAGCACATGAGCACACAGCCTCTAGGATAGCACCAACAGACACAGGCTGGAGACCACTTCCAATATCCCAAAGCTCCACCCAGGTCAGTCCCAGTGGCTTCAATCACAGGACAGAACCCAGGATCACAGGCATAAGACTAGCTCCTGAAGAATCAATATCCACACTGTCCTCAGTGTTAGGTCAACCACAGGACTTGGGGAGAATCTTATGGTCTCAGGATCCAGAATTTCCAGGGTATAGGCCTGTTCTAGATGACCCAGGATCCTGACCTACCCCAGAAAACCACAATTCCAGGTCAGACCCAATGTACAGAAACTATATGACCACTCCCACAGATCCAGGATTGAGGGCAGTCACCATGGGCATGGTACTCAGACTAGCTTCACAGATTCAGGTTCCAGACCTACTGTAGTACCAGACCAGCCCCTGTGGATTGAAGCTTCAGGTCCATCACAGTGGTCCCACATACCCAGTTCATCTTGGTGCCTAGTTTTCTCTTGCAGACTCAGGCTAAAGGCTTATGCTAACCCTGTGTGAGCTCCTATGGAATCAGATTTCAGAGTAGACCCTGTTGATACAGATCTCAAATTTCAGGCCCCACCCCTCAGATCCAGCTACCAAGTCCATCCATCTGCACTGGATAGGCACCAGGCCAGCCTACTCTCAGACTCCAGCCTGCTAAGGAACTGCCCTAGGATCATTTCAGATGCCTGACTAGTAAAAGATTTTCTTATGTAAAGCTCATCTACAAAGAATGCAGTAAGTCCCTACTTCTTCAAATGTGCAGACATCAACTTAACACAACACAAACCATGAAAAACCAAGCAGACATAACACCAAAATAGAATACAGTATTATTCCATTAGCTGACCACAAATTCATGGTAAACAGAGTAGCATGGCATAAAAACGAACAGACAATTGGAACAGAATGGAGACCCTTGAAATCAACACACCGCATATCATCAATTGATTTTTAGCAATTGCAAATAATACCTAATGAGGAAAGGAAAAATTTTTCAATTAGCGGTGTTGGCAAAACTGCATATCCATGTGCAAAAAAAATGAAATTATTGTTATCTCATACTCAAAGTGAACTAAAGACTTAAATGTAAGACTTAACACATTACAACTACTAGAAGAAATCATAGGGTTAAACTTCTGACTTTGGTCTGGACAGCAATTTTTTAGATAGGACCTCAAAAGCATAGTCAAAAAATTAAAAAATGGAATTAGAAAAGATTCAGAGGTTCTATTAACAGTCAACAGTAAGAACACAAACTAAGGAGTGTGAGCAAACATGTTGAAATCATACATGCTTTAATGAGTTAATATCTAAAATCTATAAGGAATTCAGATCACTAGTAAGAAAATAACACAATTAAAAATTGGCAAAGAATGTGAAAGTCATTTCTCAAAATAAAACATATGAATAACAAATACATATATGAAAAAATGCTTAAAATCAGTAATAATCAAAGAAATCCAAATTAAAAACACAGTGAAATACCATCTCATCCACATTAGAATGATTTACAAAAAGGCAAAGATAAAAAGTACTGACAAAGATGTGGAGAAAAGGGAATACTTTGCACACTGTTGGTGGCAATAAGTAGTAGTGTTTGTACTATGAAAAAAAGTATGGTGACTCCTCCAAAAATTTAAAATAAAAATGCAGTATGAATAGTCCCACCACTGGATATATATCCAATGGAAACAAAACTGTCATATCACAGAAATTCACTCCCATATTTAGTACATCATTATTCACAATAGCCAAGGTATGGAATTGAAATGTTCATTAACAAATGAATGGATAAAGAAAAGGTGGTAGATATAAGACAATGTAAAAGTATTCAGATTTCTTTTTAAGGAAGGAAATCCTATTATATTTGATACATACTGCAGCATGTACAGATGTCTCAAGGGAAGGAAATCAGATAAATTAGCTTACCTATTAGATAAATTTGTTAACATGAAATTACTGTATATAAATGAATATGTGTGTGTATATAGAGACAAAAAACAGGTCAAAAATATTTCAAAACAACCTTTAGTAATATGTATCACGCAACTTTTTGAATTTTATTAGTTATAAATATGGCATGTGTTTCATGTTAAATTTGAAAAAAAGGCAAATGAATATCTCTTGAAAAAATAACCATGACTAACCAACAAGACATGTGAACAGGCACATATATTTGGAAAATATGTTTATATATCTGGATACATATCTTAAAGTTTCTAGTTTGTCTCATTTATTAGCTACTTATCTTGAGGGTATTTTATATATACACATATTTTTCTTTCAATCAAGGAATGTAAGTGGCATCGTAATTGCTGCATCTTGTAACCATGAGAGAATCGCTAAGGTTTATTTAGAATCGTGGGAGGTGCCACAAATTTTGTCTTTCAAAAGAAGAGATGAAAATCAGCATGTGGAATTTTAAAAAAATGCTATAGGTAAAAATCTAATAAAAGGAAAATTTGAATAATAAGTTCAATAAACTCAAAAATAGGCATAAAATAGACAGCTGAGAAATAAAAAAGAGAAAAATACAAAATAAAGTGTAAGAGTCAAATTTTAAAATTCCATATTAACAATGATTTTGTTTTTTTAAAGGCCTATGTATACCAATTAAAAGCAGAAATTGTCAGATGATGAAACAAAAAGCAAGTTTTAATTACAGGTTGTTTATATGAGACACAATTTATATTAAAAACACAAGTAAGAAGTGGCCTGAGGTATTCTGTGAAAACGATTGGTTACACTCTTGACCTGGAAAACCCCACAAAATCATGTAAATCAAGAGGTTCAAATGTTCTTATGGCTGAGTTATACTCCATTATATGTATATGCCACATTTTCTTTTCTTTATCCATTCATTTCTTGGTTCAATAGCTTAGCTATTTTGAATTGAGCTCCTATAAACGTTGATGTGGCTGCAACACTGTAGTATGCTGCTTTTAGGTCCTTTGGATATATACCAAGGAGTGGGATGACTGTATCAAATGGTGAATCAATTCTGCGTTTGTTGAGGATCTCTATAGTGTTCTCCAGAGTGATTGCAACAGTTTATAGTCCCACCAACAATGTATAACTGTACCCTTTCCCCCTCATTCCCACCAACATTTGTTATTTGTATTCTTGATTGTTGCCATTCTAACTGGAGTGAGGTGAAATCTCAGTGCAGTTTTAATTTGAATTCCTCTAATTGCTAGACATGTTAACATTTCTTCATATATTTGTTGACCATTTGTATTTCTTCATTTGGGAAGTGTCTAGTTCTTTTACCCATTTAATGATTGGGTTATTCGTTTTTGTAGTGTTAAGTTTTTTATTTCTTTGTACATCCTGGATATTATTGCCCTGTCAGAGGTACAAAGATTTATTCCCATTCTCACTTCACACTACTAATTTTTTCCTTTGCTGTGAGGAAGCTTTTCAATTTGATGCCATCCCATTTACTGATTTTCCCTTTTACTTCCTGAGCCATCATGTTCAAGTATTGGGCCTACATTATTTCCTAATACGTGCAGGATTTCTGGTATAATTTTGAGGTCTTTGATACACTTTCCGTTGAGTTTTGTGTATGGTGAGAGATAGGGTCACAGTTTCATTGTACTATACATGGACATATGGATTTTCAGTTTTAAAAGTGTTACTCGGAAATAAAGAAGAACAACCTAAGTCATTTGCTGGCATATGGAATAAAACTGGATTACATGCTAAGTAAAATAAATCATTCTGAGGAAACCAAAGGTCGAATATTCTGTCTGACATGTGGAAACTAAACCAAAATAAGGACAAGAACTGAGGAATAGTCAAAGTGGAAGGAAATGAGGAAGGAGGAATGAAATAGGGAAAGTTGATGGAAGAAATCAAACTTAACTTGCTCATGTTCATACATGAATATAGAGTAAATCTCATAAACATGTGTATCAACAAGTCACCAAATTTAAAAACAATACCATTAGTAAATAACAGAAAGACCAGCAGAGTAGAGGGAAGAGAACAAGGTGGTGGGGAGGAGGGAGAGGAAATACTGGGGACTGAATTAAAACAAATTAAACTTCATGCTTTTATAATTAATATATTGTATAATCTTATGTATACTTACAAAAAGTATACATATATATATAAATATATATATATATATTTATATATATTTAAGAGGTTCAAATGTTTATATTCACTTTAAAAACACCTGCAAAATTACACAAGCCATCAAGGATATGCATATCCCAAAAGCCACCAAGTACCTGAAAGAGCACTTTAAAGAAGCAACGTGTGCCATTCTGGAGTTAAAATGGTGAATTTGGGAAGTGTGCCCAAGCCAATCAGTGAGGCTGGACACGGTCAGTGGCGCAAAATGAGTGCTAAATTTTTGCTACATGTGTATAGAAATGCAGAGAATAAGGCCAAACTTAAGAGTTTAGATGTAGATACTCTGGTCATTCAACATACACAAGTGAACAAAGCACCCAAGATGCAACACCTTATTTACAGAGCTCATGGTTGAAATATCCTATACATGAATTCACCTTGCCACACTGAGATGATCATCAGTGAAAAGGAAACTTGTTCCTAAACCAGAAGAAGAGGTTGCACACAAGAAAAAGATATCCCAAAGAAAGAGGAGAAACAAAAACTTATAGCATGGGTATAAATTCAGCATACAATTAAAGCAAATAACGATAAAACAATGTTAAAAAAAAGTCTTGGGTTGAAAATGTAAAAATATGTAGTCAACCGAAGTCAGCAAAAGAATGTTGGAATGGTTACACTAATGCTACATAAAGTATACTTTAAATAAATGTGAAAATTAGAGATAGGAAAGGATGTTTCTCTTTTTTTTTGAAGACAGAGAGCAAGAGAGAGGGAGAGAGAGAGAGAGAGAGAGAGAGAGAAATAAACAATTTTTATTTAGTTTTTTTATGTGGTGTTCATTGCTCTGAGACTTCTTTGTGCATGTGGTCCTGGGGTTTGAACTCCTGTATTCACACAAGCCAGGCAAGTGCCATAACCACGGAGCCACCGCTCTAGCCCCATAATGTTTGATTTTTAAGGGGTCCACTTAATATTAATACCAGAAACCTAAATATTTGCATACCTAATGACAGAACTTCAAAGTATGTAAAATAAAACATGATTTTTGTGTGATTTCTGGTTATTTGCTGAATTCTTCATCCTGTATTTTATTTATTTGGATATGTTAGGCTTTAAAAAAACAGACAGTAAAAGAGAGAGAAAGGGAGAATCAATTTATTTCAGTTTTTCATGTGGCTTTTGTTGCTCCAACACTTTGCCATGTATGTCGTCCTGGGACTCGAACCTGCATCCCTGTGCATGCCAGGCAAGTGCCAAAACCACTGAGCCACCACTCCAGCCCATATGTCAGACATTTTATCACGTGTCTAAACTCTATTATCTGGTCACCATGTGCATCCACTTCTATATATTGTGTCATCTGAATTTTTATCACATTTTCCATGATTATTTATTTGATTTTAATTGTATGACAAAAATTATGTGTAAAAATTTAGAGATGATTCATATTTAGTTTCACTCTTGCTGAATAATTAATAGCACTATCATTTTATTGGCCCTCAATACAATCAGTAATTCAAATATTCAAAATTAGACTTTAGTACCTGGTAAAAGTGTTTGATTTCATGACCAACATAGATGTCAGATGATAGTCTTCAGTTGTCCACTGAAATCCTTCAGATTTATATCCATCTTTTCCTAAACAAAGACATTGGTTTATTTGTCATGAATTCCAGTTTTCCCTGTATTTGGAAGAAATTGTTGGAAGTCAGTTGTTGTTTTTTTTTTTTTATGTCCAGCCACTAAGTAATCAGCTCCCTAAATCTGCAGATATCAAAAAGAAAGACACTTACAAATGTTAGTTTCATTTTTGTGTATCTTTGTTCTGCAATATGTATTTGCTTTTGTTAATATTCTAGTTCTCTAATTTCTTTCCCTCCCATTCTGCCTCCTCTGATTCCTTTGCCACTTTTTCATTTTTACTCAGGAGAAAAGTGGTAAAAGTGCTCTGATTTATGTAGTCTGTGTTGATCAGAAGAGAATTCCAATGTATAAATGATCACATATTGAAGAGATTAGTATACCACTGACACTTTCATTAGAGGTTGTAACTTGTTAGATAAAATTTTCATGAGCTTCATGATAGTTTCTAAAAAGTCTAATATATGATTTTGTTACATTAATATGTGCAAATACCTGTGTCTATTATATATACATCTTATTTACTTACCTGTTTTCCCATTAGGTAGTGTATCTGTAATATAAATCCAATTGATGGACTATCCTTGATACATGTGTACTGAAAAAATAACATTTAAGAAGTACATTAAATAAATTCTATTGAAAGAATTTAAGCAAATTATGGCAAAAAGATCAACTGCCAGTGAAGATTATATATCTTACAGTAAGTCATTTATCTTCTTATTTTTACATTAATTGGATGTTTTGAAATAAAAAAATCATGAAAAAAAAGGAAAATATATAGGGTATGGGAAGATGTCTGCTTCAGTAATGGCAGAATAGCTTGTTTTAGCAAACCCATCCTGCAAAGGACAATTAGAAAAACTGGGAAAAAGATTCAAAACATCTCTTTGAAATCAGGAATTCAATTTTGCAAAGATTATTAGGATAAAGATCTCACAAGTTGCCCATGTGGTGAGAAGGATACCTGGTACTGCTTTACTCTTCAAGAGTTTTGTTGCAACAAAGGAGGTCACTGAAAACATAAATGCTAAGCAGAATGCTGTAACCAAAAACCTAAACATCTGAATAGGACTTTGGTAGTCTCACCCAACCTAAAGGACAAAAACTGGACTCAAGAATCTCCAAAGAGTAAAGTTGATGGAAAATGTCCCAAGGGTTCATTTGGTATCCCTGAGAGGCTATGACTTAAGTGTTCACATGAAGCAGAAATAATCTCTTCATAAAACATGAGACCCCGCTTCCAGAGATCTCAATCCCTGATTGCTATGAGATAAACTGCCCTCACTTTATTTTTTTTCATTAGTTAAAATAAATGCTCTCTGTAGGAAGATAAAATGTCTCAGAATTTCCAGTTATCGCTACACTATTTCAGACAGAAAATCCAGCACACAATCAAAACTAACCATGTGGAATGGGACTGTAGTTCAATGGTAGAGCAGTTGACTAGCATGTAGGAGGTCCTGGGTTTAATCCTCAGCACTGCAAAACCAAACAAACAAGCAATCTTTGCAAAATATTAAAAATGATTAATTTGAAAACATCTTGAGAGTAAATAAATTTTTAGCTGACTTTTAGTTTAATTCCATTCTACTCAGAGAATAGAATATCTATTACTTATCTGCAAACTTTTAAATCTTGACTAATGGTTTGGTATATGGTAAATATTTAGATGTTTTCATATATGCTTGAAGAGAATATGTAATCTCAGTCATTAACATCTATCTATTCTTCAAGATATGTCAATTGAGAAAATATTGCTTAAATATTCTGTTTTTTACTAAGTTATTCCCTTGTTTGTTCTATTAGTTTCAGAGACAGGCTATTTAATTTCATTGCAATTATTTGTCTGAATCTTCTTTTGAAATGTTTATATTTTCCTACTGGTGCAGTCTCTTATTATGTTATAAAATAAAACCCTTTTTTTCTTTTCTTTTCTTTTTTGATTGAGAAATTTAGTTATTATACAATCAAAAATGCATCCAAAGAAACAATATGATATGTATATATATTCTTAAAATTAGATTTACCCACTAGAGTCCACCCTATTATCCCATCTTTACCCCTCCACCCTACCTCCTTCCCCCTCATTCCTGATACATCTCTATGAATCCACTAGGTTATGTGTTTCTACACCTTTGCTGGGTCTAAACCATGAGAGTTGACCACCTTTCACACAGGACAGGGTCTAGCTCCAGCCTCTAGAGATGAATGAAGATATTCGACCCTTGACTCTTTGGGTTAGGCTAACTTCATTCAACATGATTTTTTCCAACACCCTCCATTTATCTTCAAAGGCTGCAATAACATTGTTTCTAATTGCTGGGTAGAACTCCATGGTACATATATACCACAGTATTTGGATCCATTCATCCAGGGAGGGGAATCTGGTTTGGTTCCATAATTTAGCTATTATAAATTGAGCTGCTATGAAAAAAGATATTGCTGTGTCCCTGTACTGTACTGATTCCAAACCCCCTGAAAAAATACCCAGGAGAGGGACAGCTGGATCTCATGGTGGGTTCATCCTTAATTTTTTGAGGATTCTCCACACTGCTTTCCAGAGTGGCTGTATTATTCTGCAGTTCCACCAACAGTGTGCTAGTTTTCCTATCTCTCCACAACCCCTCCAGCATCTATTATTGTTTATATTCTTCAATTTTGCCAATCTGACTGGCATGAGGTGAAATCTTAAAGTAGTTTTCATTTGCATTTATCTGATTACTAGTGATACAGGGCACTTTCTCATGTAATCATTGGCTTGATCAATGTCCTCTGTTGAGAAGTTTCTATTTAGCTCTTTGGCCCATTTATTGATTGGGTTGTTAGTGTTTTTGAAGTTGAAATATTTGAGGATTCTGTAGATTCTCTATATAAGTTCACCATCAGAAGAATCATAGGCTATGATTCTTTCCCATTCTGTAGGAAGTCTCTCGACAATTTTGATCATTTCCTTGGCAGTGCAAAAGCTTTTTAGCTTTATGACATCTCAATCACTGATATTTGACTTTACTTCTTTCACTGTAGGAGACATGTTGAGAAAGTCTTTGCTTACTCCCAAATGCTGGAGTATTGGACCTAATTTGTCTTCCATCACTTGCAAGGTAGCTGGTTTAATTCCTAGTTTCTTGATCCATTTTGATTTGATTTTCATGCAAGGTGAAAGATAAGGGTCTGATTTCAGCTTTCTGCAAGTGGCTGTCCTGTTTGTCCAGCAACATTTGTTGAATAGGTTCTCTCTCACGTTATATTTTGTCCCCCTTTGTCAAAGATCAGATGCTTAAAGGTATGTGGGTTTATTTCAGGGTCTTCTATTCTATTCCATTGGTCTTCATTCCTATCTTGATACCAGTACCATGCTGTCTTTTTTACTACAGCTCTATAGTATAGTTTTAGATCTGATATAGCAAAGTAATGTTTTGGCTATTCTGGATTTCTTATTGTTCCAAATGAATTTGAGAATTTCTTTTTCGGTATCTGTAAAGAATGACTTTCGTATCTTGATGGGGAATGCATTATATAGAGAGCTTTTGGTATATATATATATATATA
>PVKS010046375.1:0-13330 GCA_004027875.1 Aplodontia rufa
GGGGGGAGGGTATATGAAGAACTCATAGGAGTCTGGTGATTGGGAATATGGGGGAACCATCCCATAAGCCGATGTTATTCCTACACTAGATACCCTTTTAACACATGAGTTCTTCTGGGGGAAACTGCAATAGATGAAACCCATAGTAGCTTATCTATGCGTTAGCATTACCCCTGGTTAACAAAGTTTATACACATTGATTGCTACTGTTTTGACAATGTTTCCCCCTCATCTGTATCCTGTATCACTATATACTTCTAATAAATATGAAAAAAAGAAAAGAAAAAAATTAGTTGTAGATGAGCAGAATACCTTTATTTTATGCATTTTTATAGTGCTAAGGACTGAACCCAGTGCCTCACATGTGCTAGGCATGTGCTTTACCACTGAGCTACAACCCAGTCACTGATATTTTTTTTTAAAGAGAGAGAGGGACAGTGAGAAAGAGAGAGACAGAGAGAATTAATTTTTATTGAGTTTTTCACATGGCTTTTGTTGCTCACACACTTAGCTGTGTATGTGAATGGTGGGATGTAAACTAGCGTACTCATGCATGTTGGGCAAGCACCATAACCACTGAGCCACCGCTCCAGCCCCAGTCACTGATATTTTTAATGAAAAAAATTTTGTGAGGTCTTCTCCCTCGCCAGGTGGGACCACAGAGGAGGGTATGAAATGGGTCTCAAGACTGGCTACTTAGGGATTCAAGTCAGGTAGAAATTTTCACTTTTTCTGCACTTGACCAGCTCAGCTATGTGACTTTGTAAGCTGTGGGCACCTCAGAAAAAGCCATTGGTGACAATTATATTGATCTATCACTAAACTCTGCACATTGGTTTTGGTGGACTCCTTGCTAGATCACTGGTGTTTTCCCCCTGTGTTTATCATTCCTCATGAGGTCAGAAAAAAAGTGGACTTCTTGGAAAGTATCAGAGAATGCTAGGGAACCTGGGTTTTCTTTGCCCATGTTAGAAACCATTGGCTCCAAGGCATTTTCTCTGTGTTTCATTGTGCTAACTTGGGGGAGAAGGGTAGGCCATGAGGTCAAAGAAGATCAATTTTCCTTCCTTTTCAACGTGGATTTTTATTAATGTCTATAGAACACATAGGTAGCTCAGGTTTATTTTCATCTCATATGTTTTATTTTGAGTTTATTGTTTTATTAAGATATTGAGTTATTGTACAACCATAAATGCATAAAAAGTAACAATATGATATGCCTACATTCTTAAAATAGATTTACCCCCAGATCCCTTCCTATTATCCCCCTCTGCCCCCATCGGCCCCTTCTCCCTTCCCCCTGATACATATCTATGATTGCCCTAGATTATGTCTTGCTATGCCTTTGCTGGGTCTAATACCTGAGACTCACTACCTTTCACACAAGCCTCGGTTTAGCTCTAGTCTCCACAAAAGAGTGAAAACATTCGACCCTTGACTCTCTGGATTTGGCTAACTTTGCTCAGCATTTCTTCCATTGCCATCCATTTACCTTCAAAGATGGCAGTTTCATTGTTTCTAACTGCTGAGTAGAACTTCATCACTGTTTTTGGATCCATTCATCCAATGAGGGACATCAGGGTTAGTTCCATAATTTAACTATTGTAAATTCAGCTGCTATAAACATTGATTTTGCTGTGTTACTGTAATGTGCCGATTCTAGTTCCTCTGGGAAAATACCCAGAAGAGGGTAGCTGGGTTGTACAGTGGTTCCATCCCTAACTTTAGAGGAGCCTCCTCGCTGCTTTCCAGAGTGGCTATATAAGTTTGCAGTTCCACCAACAGTGTGCTAGTGTTCCTATCTCCCCACAACCCTTCCAGCATGTTATTGTTTATATATTTCATTTTTGCCAATCTGACTGGAGTGAGGTGAAATCTTAATGCAGTTTTGATTTACATTTCTCTGATTACTAGTGATTTAGGATATGTTCTCATGTATTCATTGACTTGATCAATTTTGTCTGTTGAGAAGTTTCTATTTAGCTCTTTGACCCATTTTCTGATTGGATTGTTTGTGTTTTTGATATTAAGTTTTTTGAGTACTTTGTAAATTCTGGATATTAATCCTCTATCAGATCGATCAAAGGCCATGATTATCTCCCATTCTGTACATGTCTCTTGACAATTTTGATCAATTCCTTAGCTGTGCAAAAGCTTTATAGTTGAATGGCATCCCTTTTATTGACTTTGACTTTAATTCTTTCACTTTAGCAGTCTTGTTGAAAATGTCTTTGCCTACTCCGAAATGATGGAGTGTTGGTCCTAAGCTTTCTTCTAGCAGTTGTATGGTAGCAGATTTAATTCCTAGCTCCTGGACCCATTTTGATTTGATTTTTGTGCAAGGTGAGAGATAAGGATCTAATTTCAACTTTCTGCAAGTGGCTATCCAGTTTGTCGAGCACCATTTGTTGAATAGGTTGTCATTCCTCCACGTTATATTTTGTTCCCCTTTGTCAAAGATCAGATGTTTAAAGATTTCTGGACTTGTTTCAGAGTCTTCAGTTCTATTGCATTGGTCTCCATTCCTATTCTGATATCAGGACCACGCTGTTTATGTTACTACAGCTCTAGTATTGTTTTAGATCTGGTATAGCAAAACCACCTGTCTTGTCTTTCTTGCTTAGTAACATTTTGGCTATTCTGTGTTTCTTGTTGTTCCAAAAGAATTTGAAAATTGCTTTTTTTATATCTGCAAAGAATAACATTGGACTCTTCATGCAAATTGCATTGAATCTCTGCAGTGCTTCTGGCAGAATGGCCATTTTAATTATATTAATTCTGCCTAACCAAGAGCATGGAACATCTTTCCATCTTCTCAGGTCTTCTTGGATTTCTTTCTTCAGTGTCCAAAAATTTTCATTGTAGAGGTCTTTTACTTCCCTTGTTAGACTGATTCCCAAGTATTTTATTCAAAATGAAGATATTGAGAATGGGACTAATTTCCTGATTTGTTTTTCTGCCCTATTATTGTTAGTGTATAGGAAAGATATTGATTTATGGGTATTGATCGTGTAGCCTGCCACTTTGCTAAATTTATTTATAAGCTCAGGCACTTGTTTGGTGGAGATTTTTGGATCTTCCAGATATATCACCTCATGTGTTTTATACCAAGGCATTGTTGTCTGATGATAGTTGCTAATTGGTATTTCTGTGGAGGGGAGTGCAGTTTGGTACCTCTTATTCTGACATTTTCTGATGTCATGTTTTCAATGTCTTTTAAAATATTCCACAGATAACCAGAAATGGCCATGTTCAAAATCTACATATAATTTGTACTTAGTGAAATGCCAAGCTCACTAAATGGATGAATTTTATTAACTGTCCATTGATAACAATATAAATCCTCTTCCACTATATGGCCTGGTCAAGGTCTCCAACATCATCTCTTACAACTCTATTCCAAGTACCTTACATGTTGCACTTTTTAGAGTCCCTCAAAATTGTAGAGGGTAGATCTCATGTTCAGTGTTCTTACCACAATAAAAGAAATCATGTCTTATCAGTATTTTTTGCCATTGAATCTTCTACTCCCTTTGAAATAATCATGTCTGCAACATTACCTACTTAGAAACTTATGCATGTTTCTTTTCTTTTTTTTAAGAATACATGGGATTTAATCATGTCATATTTTGATAGGCAGAAACATAAACATGTTCAGATCCAAACATCATGTTTTTCACTCCTGCACACTATGCCTAAATGGAATTCTACAGGATAAACATGCCTCTCCTTATTCAGCAATGCATATTTCTTAAGTCTCAGTTCAAAAGTCATTTACTCTGACTCTTTCTTCACCTCCCCCCAGAGTTAATGACTTACTTTATGCTTCACAGTATTTCACTCCTTCCTCTCTTAGAACATATACTTTGTCACACTGCATGATGTATATGGGCTAAGAAAAGTCAGAAAAAATAAGGAGAAGAGTGTACTGACTCTACACATCCTGGACCTTACCTTCATAATACTGGTATTAAGTGATTCCCTTCATGAACCTGAGAGAAGAATCAGTGGCAGTTTTGCTCAGTGAATATGGACCTTCATTTTTCCCACTCTGCTACAACTCTATACTGTTCTGGTTTATAATACAATTGATCCTCATTTTTTTTGTGGATCCCACATTTACAAATTCACCTAATTACTAAAAGTAATAATTGCAGTACTTCCATAATCATTTGTAGACATGGGAAAGGATAAGGGGAGATGTTCATTAAAGGGTAAAAGAGTTTCAGGTAAATTGAGGAAAAAGTTTTGTGTATCTAATGTGCTTCATGGTAACCACAGTTAATAATATGGTACAATATATTTCAAAATTGCTAAAAGTATGGATTTATAAAGTTAGTACCATAAAATGATAAATTGGTGAAGTGGTGGATTTTTAGCTTGAATGAATAATTGTACAATGTATATATAGATCAAACCATCACTTTGTAACCCAAAAATATACGCAATTATTATTTTTCAATTAAAATACAAAAATATAGTAAAATAAATTTGAAAATTAAAAAACATGTTGCTAGATTACATTATTTTTCTCTAATCATTTTCCCATTCTTTTAATCTAGTCACATGATTTTATACTATAAACACTACAATTCATTATTTTTTCTCTAATCAGTTATTTTCTCATTCCCTTAATCTAGTTACATGATTTTTAAATTTTTTAAAGAGAGAGTGACAGTGTGTGTGTGTGCGTGAAAGAGAGAGAGAGAGAGAAAGAGAGAATCAATTTTATTTAGTTTTTTCAAGTGGCTTTCATTGCTCTGAGACTTTGTTGTGTACATGGTTCTGGGGTTTGAAACAGGGCCTTGCACATACCAGGCAAGTGCTATAACTGCTAAGCCACAGCTGCAGCCCTAGTCACATGATTTCTATACTATAAACACTACAATTCATTATTTTTCTCTAATCAGTTTTTCCCCATTCTTCTAATTAATGGTGGTGTTTATGATATATGTAGAAGTAAAATATATGGCAACGATACCACAGAAGAATGGGAGAGTAAAAACAGGAGTGTACAGTTTTAAGTTTCTTGAATTATACATGAAATGGTATAATATGCTTTGAATGTACATTTGATAAGGATAGACACTGTGAAACATGTAACAATTGTGAAAAAAATAAAAGGGAGTGGTATGTATAATAAACTAAGAGAGTCAATAAAATAGAAAACAAGAATTCATAGTATCTGAACCCATTTTGAGCTACTAAAATAAAATTTCTGAAACATGGTAATTTTTAAATAAAGAAATGTATTACTCACATGTTTGGATGCTGAAAAGCCCCCAAACGAGGTTCTGGCATCCGATGATGTTGTTCTTGCTGCAGCTTCACATGGCCGAATGTGAAAAAACAAAAGGGTGTGAATGCTACGTCCTCATATGGCAGAACATCAGAGAGAGAAAATCTCATCTTGTAAACTCTTTTTATAATGGCATTATTCTATTTATGAGGGTGGAGCCTCCATGACCTAAACAACTCCCAAAGTGCGTTACTTTTCAACATTGTGGCACTAGGGATTAACTTTTCAACACATGGGTTATTGAGGACACATTCATAACACAGAACATAGTAAGATATCACTGTACACCAACCAAAATGGCCAGAATTAAATAGTTTGAAAATAGCAAGTCTTTGGCAGTAACTTATTAAATGAAAAACATATTCCATCTTATGATCAATTATTACAGATCTAGGTATTTGTAGAAGATAAATTAAAAAACACATATAAACACATAAAGATTTTTCACAAATATTCATATCAGTTTTACTGACAACATCCCCAAATTCCAGCAACTCAATGGCCATCAACAAATGAATAAATAAATTAAAAATATTGTAAGTACTATATATCTTGTATGATACCATTTACACGAAGTTATAGGATAGGCAAAACTAATTTAAAGTTATAGAAATGAGATCATTCGCTGCCTAGGGTCAGGAGTAGGGCAAAAACTGAGTGCAAAGCAGTACAAAAAATCCTTTTCAGTCTGGAACAGTGGCTCAGCAGTTACAGCGCTTGCCCAGCATGCGCAAGTACATGGGTTCAAACCCCAGCACCACGTACACAATTGAGTGTCAGAGCAACGAAAAGCATATGAAAAACTCATTAAAAATTGATTCTCTCTGTCAATCTCTCTCTCTCTCTCTCTCATTGTCCTTCTCTCTTTAAAAAAATCCTTTACAAAGAGTAGAAAATTGAGGTTGGAAGCCCATTCTTTTTCTGTATTTTATCACAGTTTATAAAAAGGAATTGTAATTAAAATTTGGTAAAACTCACTTGTTAAACCCTCTTTGCATTTTTGTCATTTTGGTTTTCTTTTTATTCTTTATTATAGTTGTACATAATGATGGGATTCATTGATATGTACTCATACATGCACACACTATAACCATATAATTTGGCCAATATTGCTCCACAGCACCCCCCCCCCCCACACACACACTTCATCCTACTCCCTGGTCCTTTTCCTCTACTGACTTACCTTTGATTTCCTTTTACTTTTCCAGTTTTCATTGATTGCCTGGGAATTATTTAGTATCTTAGAGGTACAAAATATATTTTTCATCCCCCTTTTCCCTCCCATCCTTCCTCCACTTTCTCCTTTGCTTTCCTCTATTGCACTAACCTTCCTTTAGCTTGATCTATTAATTTGTATTTGAATGGTTCTTTATGTAATCTTATCCTTCTCTTCTGCTTTCCTTTATTTTACTCTAGCTTCCACATATGAGAGAAAACATTCAACCTTTGTGTACCTGAGGTTGGCTAATTTTATTTAGCATGACATTCTCCATTTTCATGTTCAGTACAGCTAAGGAAATGATTAAGACTTGGAAAAGAGAGCCTACACAATGGGAGAAAATCTACCAATTACCCCTCTGATGGAGGATTAATATCCAGAATATACAAAGAACTCAAAAAACTTAACACCCACACACACACATACAAAAAAAACCCCACAAATAACCCAATCAATAAATGGGAAAAAGAATTAAACAGAACTTCTTAATAGAAGAAACAAAAGGCCAATAAACATATGAAATGATGTTCAATATCTCTAGCAATCAGTGAAATGCAAATCAAATTTGCATCAGGATTTTATCTCACACCAGTCAGAATGGCAAAGATCAAGAATACAAACAATAATAATAATTGTTGGCAAGGTTGCGGGGAGAAAGGAACACTTATACATCGTGGATGGGACTGCAGACTAGTTCAACAACTCTGGAAAGCAGTATGGTGATTCCTCAAAAAACTAGGGATGGAATTACCATATAACTCAACCATCCTGCTCCTGGGGACCTTCCAAAGAACCTAAAATTGGCATACTACAGTGAAACAGCCACATCAATGTATATAGCAGCACAATTCACAATAGCTAAATTATGGAATCTACCCAGATGCCCATCACTAGATGAATGGATAAAGAAATTGTGGTATATACATACAATTCTATTCCATTAGAAAGAATGACATTATGGCATTCACTGGCAAATGGATGGAAATGGAGAATATCATGCTCAGTGAAATTAACCAAACTCAGAAACTCAAAAGTTGCATGTTTTCTCTCATATGTGGAAGCTAGAGAGAAATAAAGGAAACAGGTTTGGAATGATAAGATTACACAACCATTCAAATATAAAGTAATAGATGAACTAAAAGAAGTCTTCTAGAGTAGAGGTAGGAGAAAGGGATAGGGGAGGAAGAACCAGAGAGGCAGGAAAAGGAGAGTATGGGTGGGGGGAGTTGATTCTGCACCTATCAGCAGAAGAAAGATATGGGAGGGAGTGCTTGGGTGGGATATTGGTCAAATTTATTGTTATATTGTGTACATTATGAATATGTAACGATAAAACCTACCATTATGTACAATTTTAATGCACCAATAAAAAGGTGAAATATGTGAGACTCAGAACGGAGCTGGAACTCAATCCTGGTCATTGAGAAACGCTTGGAAATGTAATTTGGAGTCATCTCCAGATCCAGTTGCAGTTGCGCCAGCATTGGTGGTTACATGGGGTCTTGGCAGGCGCTGCTATTTCTGTGGCCTCTACAGTCCCCTTTATTCAAGGAGTGGGGTGGAACACTGAAAAACCGGGGTCAAGAATCCCTTATGGTAAATAACAAATTCCAAGGCAAGGCAGCTTCTGGGCTTTTCCTTATTCACGGTGGGTGAAAGCTTGAGAACAGCACCGCATCACAGCTGAATGCAAGGAAGGTGCAGCAGTCAGTGTTTATGGATTCCCTGATCTGAGATAGTCAGATCTGCCCTCATTACCATATCCCGGAGCCTCCAATAATCCGAGGGTAACTCCAGCTGAGCAGATCTGGGAGCTGGAGGATATTTAAATCAAAGAGAATTGGAACGGGAGAGTGAAGGAGTCTCCGACCTCCACCCTTTTCCCTTCTCCCTCCCGAAGTTTCCAGCCTCTGGTGTCCTTGGCTACAGGGACAATATCCCAGGAAATTCAGTCACATTGCTTGTGACCAGCAGAGGGCGCTCCAAGACTGTACTTGAGCATTGCAGCTGCAATCCATATCGCACAGTGACAAACTCTGCTACTAGCGGATTGAACCAGTCTCCACCAAGCAAATCCACCCTAAGGTTGAATTAGGCCCTAATCCAGCCCTCCAGACCTACACATAGAGACCTCAGAATTTCAAACTTAAGGTCCAGAAGCCATACACACTCATCAGATCTTGATGCCTATCAATTGAATTTACTTTATTATTTTTTTTTAAAGAGAGAGGGACAATGAGAGAGACAGAGAGAGACAAACAACTTTATTTTATTTAGTTTTTCACATGGCCTTTATTGCTCCAACACTTAGTTGTTGTGTATATGGTGCTGGGGTTTGAACCCGGGTCCTTGTGCTTGCCAGGCCACCGCTCCAGCCCTTATTATTTTTTATTTTTATTTTTGTACATGTGTTTGCTTGTTTGTTTGTTGTAGTTGTTGTGGACTTTTTCTATTTTTTCTTTCTCATCTTACTTCTTCATTCCCGCCTTTTCCTTTCTTTACTATAACTTCTTTCTCAATCTGAGCATTTTATTCAATGATAATATATCAGTACTCACCATACCCTCTGAGGACTGGGCTTCCAGCCAGCACATTTTATCTCTATGTTGTTTAGCCCCCAAACTAGCTCACTTCTCCATTGCCCCCATCTCCCTTTCTTCAGGCAACAGCCAAACCCTATTCCTCTCTCTCTCTCACACCCTCCTTTAATATCATCACATCAGTCTCTACCTGTCCTTTTAAAAATCAGATTATCCTACAGCCTCTTTACTTTATCTGCTCTTCCTCCATAATCAAAATCACTTATTGACCTCAACACAATAATACTGGGGAACTTTATTATCCTCTATCATCAGTAGAGAGCTCACCAAAGCAAAAATTCAATAAAGATATCTCCAGCCTAAACAACTTTATAAATCAAATGGACGTAACAGGCATCTACAGAATATTCCAAATAGACTGAGTTTGCCTTTTTCTTAGCAGCACATGGATCCTTCTCCAAAATAGATCACATCCTAGTATACAAATAAAATCTTAGCAAATACAAAAAGTTGATAGAATCACATGTTTTAAATCAGATCATTAAGGTAAGATCCTAGCAATTAATAGCAAGAAAAATAACAGAAAGTACATAAACACATGGAAATTGAATAATACCCTCTTAAATGAAGAACAGATCAAAAAGGATGAGAACAGAAATCTAGAAATTCCTTGAAACCTATGAGAATGAAGGCACAATATATTTAAACATCTGTGACAGTATGAACACATTCATAAGAGGAAAATATATAAAACTGAGGTCCTTCATCAAAAAATCAGGAGAGAGCACAAATAAATAAGCATATCCTCAACCTCAAATCCCTACAAAAAGAACAATGCAATCCCAAAACCAGTAGAAGACAGGAAATAACCAAGATGAGAGCAGAAATTAATGGAATTGAGGATTAAAAACAATACAAAGAATCAATGAAACAAAGGGTTGATTCTTTAAAAAAAATAACATTGACAGACTCCTAGCCAACCTTACCAAAAGAGAGAATGAAATGAAGCAAATCAACAAAATCAGAAATGAAATGGATATATCAACACTGACCCATCTGAAATCCAGAAGATTATCAGTACTAATTTTGAAAAAGTGTATTCCAAGTTGGATAATGTAGGGGACATGGACAAATACTTAGCCACATTCTACATTCCCAAATTGATGCAGGAGGATTTTGAAAACCTAAACAGAACAATATCAAGTACCAAAATTGAAACAGCAATCAAAAGACTTTGGGGGAAAAAAAAGCAAGTCCATGACCTGATGGATTCTCAGCTGAGATCTTCCAGACTTTTACAGAAAATCTAGCACCTCTCCTTTTTAAGCCATTCCATGAAACTGGAAGGGTTGGAACCCTCCAACACTTTTTATGAGGCAACTCCTAATACCATAATCCAACAAAGACATATCAAGAAAAGAAAACTACAGACCAATAACCATGATGAATACAGACATAAAAATCCTTAATAAAATTTTACAAACTGCATCCATAAACTCATTGAAGAGATAACACATCACAATCAAGTGAGATTCATTCCAGGGATACAAGGCTGATTCCACATATGCAAATCAAAAATATGTGATTCATCACTTAAACAGAATTAAAGACAAAACACATGTAAATGTCTCAATTGATGTAGAAAAGGCCTTTGATAAAAATCCAACAGCCATTCATATTCAAAATGCTGGAGAAGTTAGGGTTCAAAGGAACTTAATTTAACTCTGTAAAGACCGTTTATGACAAACCCACAGCCATCATATTAAATGGAGAAAAACTGAAAGCATTCCTACTAAACTTGAGAACATGACAAAGTTGTCCTCTCTCAACACTCTTATTCAATATAGTCCTCAAAACCCTAGCAAGAGCAATCAGACAAGATAAGGAAAAATCAAAGGGAATTGAAAAGAAACAGAGAAAGTTAAACTACCTCTATTTGCCAAAAATATGATCCTATACTTAGAAGACTCAAAAAACTACTTAGAAGACTCAAAAAACTACCTCAGAAAACATCTAAAGCTTATAAATGGATTTATCAAAGTTGCAGGATACAACATCAACAACCATAAATCAATAATTTTCATATACTCCAACAGTAATTTGGCTGAAGAAAAAAATCAGGCAATTGGTCCCATTCACAATATCCTCATAAGAATAAAATACTTTGATATAGTATACCAAGGGAAGTAAAAGATCTCTACAATAAAAATTACAGAACATTGGGGGCTGGAGTGGTGGCTCAGTGGTTACAGCACTTGCTTGGCATGTGTATATACAGGGGTTCAAACACTAGCACCCATGTACACAACTAAGTGTCTGAGCAATGAAAGCCATGTGAAAAACTCAATAAAAATTGATTGTCTGTCTCTCTCTCTCACTGTCCTTCTCTCTAAAAAAAGAAGAAAATTATAGAACATTGACAAAAGAAATTGAAGAAGACCCGAAAAGATGGCAAGATACTCCATGTTCTTGGTGGGATAGAATTAATATAATATAATTTGGACCATTCTGTCAAAAGTGCTATACAAATTCAGTGCAATCCCCATCAAGAAACCATTGTCAGTCTTTACAGATATAGAAAAAGCAATTCTCAAATTCATTTGGAATAACAAGAAACCCAGAATAATCAAAGCATTACTAAGCATGAAAGATGAAACAGGTGGTTTTGCAATACCAGATCTAAGATTATACCATATAGTTGTAGTAACAAAACCAGCATGGTACTGGTATCAAAATAGGATTGAAGACCAATGAAATAGAATGGAAGATGCTGAGACAACTTACAAATCTTTAGCCATCTGACATTTGACAAAGAGAGCAAAAACATAGCTTGGAGGAAACACAGCCTGTTCAAAGAATGATGCTGGACAAACTGGAAAATCATATGCAGAAAATTGAAATCAGATCCTTATGTTTCACCCTGCACAAAAATCAAATAGAATGAGATCAAAGATTTAGGAATTAAACCAGCAACCATATAATTATTGGAAGAAAAAATAGCATCAACACTTCATCATATAGGCATAGGCACATTCTTCCTTAACAAGATTCCCACAGCACAAGAATTAAAATCAAGTATCAATGGGTGGGATACCATTAAACTAAAAAGGTTCTTTACAGTTAATGAATTATTCAAGAGTGTCAAGAGAACCTACAGAATGGGAGAAAATAATGGCCTGCCACTCCTCCAACAGGAGGCTATATCCAGAGGATACAAAGAACTCAAAAAAACTTAACACTAAAAGCACAAACAACCCCATCAATAAATGGGCTATGGAACAAAATAGAACATTCTCAACAGAGGAAGTTCAAAAAGCTAATAAATGAGAAAGAGTTCTACAACACTATCAATGAGAGAAAAGCAAATAAAAACTATGTTAAGGTTTTATTTCTCTAGAGTTAGAATGGCAAAGATGAAGAATATGAACAATAACAGATGGGTTGTACAGAGAAAGGAACACTGACACACTGTTGATAGGACTGAAGACTGGTACAACCAATCTGGAAAGCAATGTGGAGTCTCCTAATCAATTAGGGATGGAACCACCATATGAACCAGCTATCCAACACCTACATATTTTCTCAGAGGACCTAGAATCATCACATTACAGTGACACAACTACATCAATGTTTATAGCAGCTAAATTAAGAATAGCTAATTTATGGAATCAATCCAGATGCCCTTCACTGGAGAAATGGATCAAAAAACTGTGATATATATTATATGTATATGTACACACGCACACACACACACACACACACACACACACATACACACAATGGAGTTCTACTCAGCTATTAGAAAGAATACCATGGCTTCTTCAAGTAAATGGATGGGGACTTATCTCTCATATGTGGAAGCTAGAGTAAAACCTAGATAGCATGAAAGTTAGTCAAGTTTAATTAATAGACCCACCAAATCTGAAGTAACACATAATCTGGGGGAACTACACAATGAAGGTGGGGGAGAAAAGGAGGAAAGTGGGGAGAGGAAATGTGTATCTCAATACTGTAGGGTACACTTGACTCCCATGAGAAACCAAATTATACTCAGGCAAGAATGTAAGTTTATAAATTTCAAAAATGAATAACTGTGTATGTTAATGTTTGAATGTGAGAAGTCCTACAAAAGCTCACATGTGATAATTTGGGAAGGCTGAGGTGAAAGGATTGGGTTGTGGAAGCATTAACCCAATCAGTGAGTTAACTGGGAACTGTAGGCTGGTATGGTGTGGCTGGAGGAAGTGGGTCATTGGGGGCATGCCTTTGGGG
>PVKS010046376.1:0-13336 GCA_004027875.1 Aplodontia rufa
CTATTGTTGTTTATTTTCTTCATCTTTGCCATTCTGACTGGTGTAAGGTGATATCTTAATGTGGTTTTCATTTGCATTTCTCTGATTACTAATGATTTAGAGCACTTTCTCATGTATTCATTGGCTTGATCAATGTCCTCTGGTGAGAAGTCTCTGTTTAGCTCTTTCGCCCATTTATCAATTGGGCTGTTGGTGATTTGTGTGGACATGAATCTTTTAAGTTGGATCTTTATGTGTAGATCTACTTGATGAATATTTGTTAATAAATATATTGAATTTTAGATTCTGAAGAATTTGTCACAAGCACTAAGTAGAAATATTAGCTGAAATAAGAAGAAATTGTGATCTCTACAAATTATTTCAATGTGGTTGATATGTATGAATTCAAAATAAAACTTTATGTTAATAAAAAAAAATGAATAGAATAATTCCAAATCAATTTCAAAGTAATTTTTATATCCCAGTTCTGTACTTTTGAGGCACCAAGATTTCCTTTTTAAGCTGTAAAATCAAACTCCTACCCCAGTGAGACCCACAATCCCTATGGATGATTTCAATTTGGTCTGGTGAACGTGATGATTAGTGTGAACATTGGGAACTTCAATGCTGAAGTTCAGAAGAGACTTCTAGAATAAATAACTGCTACCCTCTTGCTGACTAATTGTGGTCTTCATGATCTGGGCCATTTCAGGGGTGATGTGGAATTGCACACATCTCTTGTTGACACTGCTTCTCTTATCTTTCCTGACATTGCTCCATGCTGAACTTGTTCCATGCTTATCTTTCAATGAACAGCATGAGCAAAATTCACTTTGGTTTGCTGGTAATGCAAATGTTCGACTTCTTATGGCCCCCTCTAAAGGAGCTGGGATAATTCCCTCAGGAAAAAGGTTAGAAAATGCCAAAAAGCTTATGATTCAAGATAGGGAGTTAGGACCTTTCATTAAGGCTTCCTGGTTGCAGTATTCTGAGAACTCCTACAGGGTCTCATCAAATCCTTCTCTCCTTCCCCCTGCATCTCAGCTACTCTCCGGTGAATGAGATGTGGTACATGCAGACTAAGACTGCAAGGGGAGTGTCCCCTCACATAATCCTCTAGTTCCTGTACCTTCCTCTTCTCCCCTCAATTTAGAGCAAATTTGTTTATTCTATTCAGGGAAAAATGAGATGCTATCTTGGGTATTTAGAATTAGCTGGTAAATTCGGTAATTTTCCCTTTCCTGTGTGACAGTAGGCTTTCTAGTCCTGAAACTCATCATGTTCTTTGTCAAAGCAAAGCCTCATAATCCTCACTGCATTCTCAGAACATTTAAAATACTTTCCTGTAACAGTTTGCAGCTCCATGTCATGACTCCAGATGGGCACTGCTTACCCTGAGAGTCACTCTGTGTTCCACTGTTTAGGATTTCCTGGTGGATTTAGTAACATTGGCCTCCTTGTCTGTTTTCTCTAGCTCTCTTCCTTTGTGGAAACATGCAACATTACACAGACAGTTCACACTCCATTCATCAATCACAGCCCTCATGAGCTAAGTTTTCCAATAGAAATCTGCTAGAAGGTTGAGTCTGCTTCTGGCTTCCTTATGATTAGCATTCACACTTTTGAGAAAAGTTTTTATCAGGATATTAAACATATATGGCATAGACTTGTGAAACTGATTAAATTATCACATTTGCAATTTTTGTTTAAATAAATGCAAAGGTGAGTATTAGTTATTCACAAATTAATACAAATATTAGAAGAAAAAATTTCAATTAAAGTTAATATTGACTCTTTTCAGGAAGAGATCACTTTTATAAACACCCCTAAAGAATATGCTAGTGAGGAAGTAGTAGAATTTAAGGGAAGGAAGAGTACTCATTGAAGAAAATGATATGTGAATTTTGGTCTTGGCCTGTGACTTTGGAAACTCTTCCCCAAATCCTTAAGAGGTATCAAGTTATACACCTCTTATTCTTTTGTCTTTTTTAGCTCAGGAACAATTTGATGCTGAATCATAGATTTATTTCAGTTCTAATCAATTAAAAGATAATTCTTTAACAATATATTTTGAGGGTCTTAAAAGTTAAGCTCAATTTAGCAGAATGATGGGAAGCACCAGGAGCTTTCAGGAAAATTGAATCTCAATCTATCTGTATAGTAAATAAAAAAAAGATGATATTCATATTACCAGAAAGAACCTGTAGAGGTAGCTCAGCAGAGCAACTATAAAAGGCTGAGATGAATTAACTGCTCGTATAAGATTTATACACGAGCTTCTGATGCACTAAGGACAGAGCAGTACAGAAGCACCAAGTGAGTGGTATGTGAAGGTCCAGTATCACCTAACACAGGAGTTCACTAAAGATGGCATCTAATACCCTGTTGCAAGAGCCCAGCTATGCTGTTTTGTGAAACCCTGATCTCAAACCTGCCCTCACACACTGTCATTTGTCTCTTTCCTCTTTGGTGCTCACCTCCTATGCTTTTGATTTATAATCTATTTAGTTCTATTTCACTGCCTAAAATTTAGCATTGTGCCTTAATAGTCCTGGTTTCATCTCTTGAACTTTTGAGAAATAGCAGCCAGAAATATTGACAATATATTGATAGAACCATTTCCACTGTAGCAGCCTTTATATTTAAAAACTTAGGAGAGTTTGGATCTTATGACAACACTGAAAGACAGATTTTGGCTCTGTCTTAAAGAATGGAGAAACAGGGACACTTTGCCATTAGATCCTGATTCTCTGATTCAGTTTTCATCTGCAGGGCTCCATGTGTTTAGCCCTCATTTCAGGAGACCATTTTCCATTTTGCCTGTGTAATTCTGCTTTAGCCCTATCATGTCAGTTCAGGGTTCTGTGACTGTAATTCAACTTGTGCTTTATTTGTGACTGTCACCATGCTACAGGCAGTGTTCTGACTTGCCACAGGATGGCTCATTCTCTGTTCTTCCCTAACGACTTTGATCAGAGAATCTCAGATTGTGCTTTGCTTTGGGTACCTCAGAGGTGAGCCTGCAAGATCATTGCTTTTCTTTGACTCCAATCATGTATTCACTCAATTCGTAAATATTTACTGAATGCCTCCCCATATAGTAAGCACTCTTCAAATCTCCTATGATGGACAGCATCACCCCTGATTGGAAGCATATGTCCTGTGGCTTGACTTCCTGGTCTAACATTTTGCAACTGCTTATTTCCAACTAGGGGATATTAGGCAGTTGATTTAATATCCATGTGCCAGGATTGCCCCATTTTTAACAAGTTCCTTCTAATGGTGAACTGAGGGGTAACTGGGTTAAAAATATGTGTGTGAATTACAGGGCACTGCTAGGCACTAAGTACTGTATATCCGTTGACCATTAATGCCAGCATATGGCCATGATTTTGTTGGCTACCTCTATCCTTCTGATAAAATATATATGCACTTTATATCTGCATGGTGGCAGGCTAAATGGCTTCCCTTCCCTTGGCCTCTGGACCCACATCTTTTACTACCTATTTGATCATTCCAGCTGGTGATCAGCAGATCCCTTACAATCAGTGTGTATAAAATGAAGTTTATTGATTTTCCCCAAATTGCTTCCTCCCATATTCCTCACCTCAGTAATAATAATAATAATAATAATAATAATAATAATAAATAATAAACAGGTTTAACTACATGGATCAAGCCAGAGACTCAGAGATCCTCCTTGACACTTCAGTTTCTATATATCCTAAAAACTACCAGGTTCTGTAGATTTCATCTCTTTTATTGTCTCAAATATACACACTTATTTTCTACTACCTATTCTAGTCCTAACTCTGTTCTAATGCTAATTTCTCATTTGGATTATTGTAATAGTCCTTGAGAAGTTCCTTCTCCATTCTTCCCCAGAGGGTTCTTTATAGAATTCAGAGCTGACTGTGTCTTTCCACTTCGTAAAATCCTTCAGTGACGGTCAAGAATAATTGCCTCGAAAGAACTTGAAAGTCTGCCTGCTGCCCGCCTCACTCACCTTTCCAGTTGCAGGTTTTGCGACTCACCCTCTTGCACCACAGGTTGCCATGATGACAAACAGCCTGCTATTTGCCCATCTCTGAAGTTTTGTTTTCCTTCCTGTATCATTGCTCAAAAGCCTCTGTGCCTTTGGAGGATGGCTGCATTCTACAGCTCTTGGGCATCTTGGTACCCCAACCTGAGCCCATCCCTCTTGCTCTGAGCTTCCATTCACCTGTTCAACTATGTTCCCTCCAGTCTTCACACCAGATGCTTCCCTGGCTCAGACACACTGTTATCTACCTTTCATGCTGACCCAGCAGCACCTGAGATTGTGTCCTAGGAGATTTCTTGATTTTTTAGGCATCTACAATCGTGTAATGTTGTGTAATCTGAAGAGACGGATGTACATACCTACCTGAGTGGATGGACAGAATGTGGCAGCATTCTAGCTGGTGGCAGGAAGTATTTATCATTTTAGGCTCAGAAAGAATATTAATAAAAGTCAGCATTCCTACACAAGAAAAGTATATCCAATGGACACGTAATGTACAGGGACACTGTGATACAGAGGTTGGTGTCACCTCACATATGTACAGAAGGCCAGGGCAAGACTGTGGACTTGATTCCATCATCAAAGAAGAAAGACAGCAGATGTCTCTTTTAAGGATATTATCCGAATTTTAAAACGTCTATGAAAGTAAGGTAAGTAACAAAAGAGCCCACTAAATTGAATCATTAGGCTACATTTTAAGGAAGACTGTGTTTTGGAACCCAGACTAAATTAACATCATCTGCAAAATGCTCAGAGTTGAAAGAGACCCCCACTGAAGCTGAGGGATCTCTGAGTTTGAGCTATATTTCTCTGTTTGAACTGAGGATGGCTAATTTCCTGAAATCTGTATGGAATGCTGGTCTTATAACCTCAGTCAGCAAGTTGCAGGATATTGAGTCAATTCAGTCCTCCCTAAGCATAATTTATTAGCAGCGTGATAAGAACATGCCTGACCTTGAAACCATACTTTGTAAATCCTTAATTCCACAAATACAGTTAGAAGTTTAAGTAGACTTTATAAGGAAGCAAGAGGAGGAAACGGAAAGTACCTACATGAGAGATGACTAAGCTTTCTAAAGTAAAACAATGACTTTTATGTGAGTATGGGATGTTGTACATGCACCCCCTGCATAACCAAGACAAATCATAACTCTTACAACCAAGAGGACGCTTCTGCATTCTGCTGCACAGAGGATCACATTAGCTGCTGCTGGGGCCTGCCTTGACCAGAACTGATAAGAATCTTTTGCAGTCAAAAGATTGAGGCTTATGTCTGAGTGTTGGGGCCAACTTCCCAAGGATGAGGCCCACTGTCACCCAAGGCTGTCTTGTAAAGGGCCATGTCTGTTTTCATGCTCTGCAGTCACTATCTTCTCTTGTAATTCTTAGTCATGGATGAATAAGGAGTTCCACACTTTCATTTCGGTACTCGTCTCCATGTACTTTGTAGCAGGGCCTGCTAAATACAGCAGACAAAAGCAGTGTAGGCTTAGCATTATTTTTCTCATTGGAAAATGGGAAGGATCAGCCCTAGGGAAGGGGCCCACTTAGAAATGCAATGGAATAACAGAGTTGGATGAATAGTTATAAAGTTCAATGCAACTATCCAAGTCACTCAGTGACTCATTCATCACTACCAGCCTGTGGGTAAAAGGCATCCTTTTTGTGTTCTGGATCATTAAGGGCTTACAGAAGCCTTGCTCAATCACCTTTACCCTTGTTTCCTTAAATGCAACCTATTTAAAAACAGAGAGGACCTCTGAAAATTTCCTTAAGGACTGTCCCCTGTCCAAGGTACGCAACTAGAAATGTTTATCCATTGCTGACCGTTGCACCTGGTTCATGTGATTCCTCATTGCTCTGGTAAAGACTTTTCAACCAGGCCCCATGGCAGGGTACTTTTCTCAGACATACTATTGGACTTCCTCTCTTTCTAGACAACACTCTCAGTTCTGGCATTCTTCACTGGAAAAGTGAACAAATTACTCCTCTCTGTAGACTCAGCCCTGTAAAAGCCCCTATCCACAGAATTATCAACCCTCTCACCCCATGTTTCCCTTGCCCTTAATTTAAAACTGCTTTATAAGACTTTCATTCTTTACCATAGTAAATACTCAATAATTAGTGAGCCATATAATTGTATAAGGTCCTCACGTAATCATTCTTTCTTGGGCATATGAATTCAGAATGCCATGTCACATAGTAATCCCATCAGAACATTGCTAGAGATCTTTGGGTTAGATCCATCACAGGTATCCCATTTGTCAATGATTCACTTTGCAAGAAATGTTGGCTCTATCATAAGATTTGAGAGAGCCACAGGAAAAATTAAATTTTTTAGAATACCCTAATTATCACTTTTTTCCTGTCCTCCTAAAACATGGCCATAGCCGAATGAACTACCACCACTAGTGAAATCACAGCCCTGGGCCCCCTCGCAGCCACTCTTGGTTTTTAATAACTCATCCCTCACAAAGACACAGTGCAGTTTTGTCAAAAATTCCCATGCCACAATTTGAGCCCTTCAATTGTCCCCATATCTCCTATCTGGGATGAAGCACAAATTACTGGGCATTGGTCCTGCATGATGAAACCATGATCTCACTCTCCTACCTCCCAGGAGCCTTTCATCCCTGCTCAGGAAACTACAGCCATCCTGGTCTCTTTTGGGTCCAACAAGAGTCCTAATGTTTTCCTGTTTTTACACACACACACACACACACACACACACAAGTCCTCCTACTTTCTGATTCCTCCTCTTCCACTGTCTTTATTTAATCCTTGGAGCATATCTTTATGCCATTCATCAAGGAGCAGGTTGGCAGCATCTGTTGGATCTCATCTTCCCTCATGTGCCTCTCACAGACCTTGGCTATTATCTTGAATAGAATAGATTAAGTTTATTAATATGTGTGCATCTGTGCATTGTGTTTGTGTGTACATGGCCAACACTGCTGGACAATACAGGTTCAGAATACAACTGAATCTCCTCTTACTTCAACTAATTTTTTTCAGACTCCAGGGTAAAAGTCATTCTGACAGAATGAACAAAATGTAATAAATGAACAAATTTATTAATTTTATTATTCCAGTGATCCACTCCAACTATACTATAGAACATTATGAAAATCTGAACGCAAATAATATGATGAGACCAGCACAAAAATTCAGACCGAAAAGTAAATGAAGTGAAAATATGTATGCATACATAAGAAAGCAGGACTCAGGACCTTCAGGTGAGGACTTTCACTTCTGACCAAGACAGAGTAACAGGCACCAGATTTGTGTTTCCAACTAAAACAAAATCAGATAAAATGTACGCAATGGTGGTATTAAAAATCTGGATATCAGGAAAAGTAAAAGTAAGATACTGACCACTGAGAGAAAGGAACAAGTGAGATGATGCTGGCTCCAGATGATTTCCAGGACACGGTGCCAGAACAGCAAACTCAGGTGGAACTCAGAATGCCTCTGAGTAGAAGACGCAGCTGGAGTCCAGAAGGCTCAGAGAGCTGGCTTTTACAAAGCAGGGTGCTAAGAGGAGAGAACTCAAGGGCTCCCCTCCAGCTCTCACCTAAGCTCTGACTACACCAAAAACATGAGGAATCTGAGCAAGACTGGAGAAAAGACATCTGGATGTATTAGAAAGAAACATCTTTGGAGTTCACAGGATAGGACATTCTAATTTCCATCAGTGAGTGTGGAAAACTCTACAATTCACAACACATTGAATATAGTATTTAGAAATACCCTGCCTCAGAGTGAATTAAACAAAAAATTAACTCTGGGGTTTCTCACTCCCAGAACTCATTTGTTTGGTAATGAGTTCAGTAATATCTGAGAAATACCCACTCAAGCCTATCCCTGATAGAACTGACCCTAACTGACCATAGTTTCTGGTAGTCTAAACATGAGTGATGAAAGACCATGGTGATTTGGGGAGAAGACCCACTATGTACCCCAGACCTAATGCAGAGCAGGAATGCGATAAACACCTGGTGACTACCCACTCATCCTCTCCAACCTGGGGTTTCTGTGGCAGAGCTATTTCACGAGAGCTGCTATCCTACAGATGGAAGGCATACCTCAGTCACCTGATCGGGGTCTATCTCCTGAGATGGAAAAGTGTGCATATCCCACCTGCACTATTCATGCCAATCACAACTATGTACAGGCCAAGAGGAGGAATAAACATTGGTGGGTAACTGACCTGCTTCAATGACCACAGTGTACTCTGTGCAACACATACAGCCACATATATGCTCAAACATATGAATATATACACATATATAATACATAGCCCATCGCTTTGATCCAATCCTTTCACTTTGTTTTTTGTTTGTTTGTTTGTTTGTTTGTTTTTTTGGCGTGTGTGTGTGTGTGAATGGTTATCAGACCTGAGCGTTTTCTCTTTGTTTCCTTCATTGAGGAAGCCTTTTAATTAAATTGTTGGATCATTATGAAACTAGGGATGAATGTATGCTTTAACTCTCATAAAACAAATATTGACTTTATAAGTTTAGCAAGCATGAACCAGGAAAGAGAATAAGAGAGAGATTCTTGGTCCTGTAGTGGCTCAGATATGCTCAGAATTATCTGCACTTGCTGTTCTCCGCTGGGTGAGATACCCTTGACCCAGACAGCTGTGAGTCATTTTTTAGTCTCTGGGGTCTGACTAGAAGAAGTAAGTACAAGAAATCCCACAAAAATGACTTCTCTTCCAAATTTCTCACTTTAAATCTGCAGACCTCTGGACAAGCAGTTATAAATTAATATCAACCCAGCAGGGCTGCCAGGTCGGGAGGTGACCTGATGACAACACATGTCTCTTGGCTCGGCTTCCCCTTCATCTGCATCTGAGGCCAGTGCGTGGCCTCACCACACCTGCACTGGCTCATCAACATCCCCTTTATGCGTGAAGCAGTCTTCCCACCAGGAACCGGAGACCAGTCACATATTGCTTACTGGAACAATTTCCTACCACATGGATAGTGAGACCTACAGGTAAGAGAGTCAAGAAAAAGGTGATTTCAAAGGTGAGAAAATAAGGTGAGCTTAAAGGTCCTTGACCCCAACACCCCTCCAAGGCCCAAGTTACTGATCATTCCTTTACAGAAAGCTGTAGGTCCCTGATCTGTAGGTACAGTCTGATCATAACAGTTCCCCTGGGATTTCACATTGAGCTTCTAGTGGAGTCTAGGAGCTTCATACAGATTACCTCATCCAGCCTCAAGCAATTAATGAGACAGTACATGTATCATCATGTACATGAGAATAAAATAGGAAGCATGGCTCAATGGCTGTCGTGGTAATGGAGTATTCTGGAATTCAACTCCCCATCCTCCATCAAACTCAAAAGTGAGGCTATTCATGTTCTTTTAGAGAATTTTACAGGCAAATTCCTTGCTTCAAGTAAAAATTTGATAGACAAAAGAGTTGACGGTTGAAGCAAGGGAAGGATATGAAACTCTTCCACAAAATGTCCCTGAAGATCCTACAGGGAAAGTTGGTGTTCTGTGGCCTCTAAACTATCATAGTCACTCTCACTTTTAAACTGTGCTGACCTTATCAATGAGCAAGATGCGGAAGGCACTATCTCTAGACTTGGTATTCCAAAAGCCTATTCTCAATTGGAGTCTCTGTCACAGGCACAAGCCTGACTCCTAGCAGCCCAGGCCTGGCTCTTCCTTTTCCCACCATCCCACACTCTCACCTTTGCTTTGGTGGCCGCATGAAAGGGCTCTACCTTGTAGAAAATACTTCCATCAAGTGAGTAGTCTACCTGTCCCTAAACAATATCTGCATAGGGTGATGGCCCCATCTTGCCTGTTGATTGGATCACACACCCTGCACTCTAGGTCAGACCTCAAATCTAAAATTGAAATTTGGAGCAACCTCTAACTGCCTTTGGCTACCATTTAGAGCTCTCAGGTGCTGTGCGTCACACTATGTATATTGCAGTCCTAGATTACACTCTGTCCCCAATGCGACTCCTTCAAACAGTTCTGCATCCATGTCGCCATTCCACATCTGTGTGTTCTGTTGAAGTAACTTCAACAGTTCTGTTCCAGGAAGACGACCAAGCACAGTGAAAACTTGTATTGTTTTTCATCTCTCAGGTCTATCCACAAAGCTGATCTGAGGAAGATGTGACACATTCAATTATCTATGTTGGCTCCTGCGCCTGTTGTTGGGGCCAACAATGTATGGTCAAGAAGGAAGATTGAGTCTGTTCTTAAAGATTATGTTCTGTGTTCTCACTGTACCTTGCAGCTCCTGTTAATTGAAAAGATCCCAAGAGAATGCACAATAGTAGTGAATAAACCTATGTACTTAATTAATAACTGAAATTTGGAGGGACAGCTGAGCCTCCTTGAGCTCAGATTTAGCCTTTTCTCCAGGACTTTCACTTCAATTTCCTGAAGATACATAGAATAAGCAAACAGTGAACACTAGAAGATGGCATAAGGAGCTTTATGCGTCTGTAGTGACCATTGAAAATAAACAAACACCTTGGAGGTGTGTGTCTGTTAATACAGTGATAGCAGCCACTCAGGACCACCCATTGCCTGCTGGACATCAATGTGACTTCGTATTTAGGCACCAAATTTACCAAAGCAAGGCAAGATGCCCATTATAAATAGAAGGGTTTTTAAAAATATTATTAAGGAGTTCAGTTATTGTACTGTTATCAATGCATATAAATTAACAATATGATAAACCAGAATTTATTTGTTCTTAAACCAGAATTATCCCCACATTGGTTATAGTGCACCACTAGAACTCAGTTCAGACATGGATCTTCCCAGCTCAAAGACTCTGCTGTAAGTTTTGCACCACCTGCAGCCCCAGATCTGCCCATAACCTGTGATCTTCCGTGCCTGCACCTCACTGTGTAATAAATTTCTCCAGGTACATCAGCCTCACTCACCTCCCTACACAAAGATCCCAGTTGTTTCTCTAAATCTCCATTCATTCCTCTGGGTCCAGCACTTTTTTAAATTTTTAAATTTTTTTTAAGAGAGAGGGACAGTGAGAGAGAGAAAGAGAGAATCGATTTTATTTAGTTTATCATGTGGTGTTCATTGCTAGGACACTTTGTGTGTATGTGGTACAGGGCTTTGAACCCATGTCCCCATGAATGTCAGGAAAGTGACATAACCACTGAACCACTGCCCCAGCTCCCCAGCACCTTCTTTCTTAAGTGCAATTCCATTTGTCTCACATTCAACCATCATTACATTTTTTTTTAAAGAGAGAAGGACAGTGAGAGAGACAGAATCAGTTTTTTATTGAGTTTTTCACATGGCTTTCGTTGCTCTGACACTTAGTTGTGTACGTGGGTGCAGGGGTTTGAACCCGTGTACTTGCGCATGCCGGGCAAGTGCCGTAACTGCTGAGCCACTGCTCCAGCCCTCCATCATTACTTTTTTGTTGTTGTTCAACATAGTCTTACATATTGGAGGGAATCATTGTTACATATTCATGCATACATGGATATCAACAAAGTAAGTTAAAGCTCATCCTGGTCCAGGATCTCCCCCTCCATCCATTCCCTGATCTCATGTCTTCACTGTAATATCCCCATGCCATAATTGGAAATGAGCACATATGTGTATATTAATTTTTGAAGTTTCTGAGTTTCTCTGCCTACCTGTGTATAGTTAGCCTTCTCATGGGAGCTGAGTGTTCCCAGCTGTATTGATAACCCCCCAAATCCCTCTCTCCCTTCCTGCTTCCCTTCTTTCTTCCCCTACCTTCATAGTTATGGTTCCCTCAACTTACATCAAATTTCAACTGTGGTGAATTTATAAATTAAACTTAGCTAACTTTCATCCTGCCTTAGGTATTACTCTATCTTCTACATATAAGAGAAAACATTTAGCCTTTAAGTCTCTGTATTTGGGATATCTCACTCAGCATGATTTTTTTCCATTTCCATCCATTTGGCTGCAAATGTCACAATATCATTCTAACAGCAGAGTAGAACTCCATTGTATATATATACCAGTTTTTTAATCCATTCATCCAGCGAGGGGCATTTCAGTTGGTTCCATAGTTTAGTAATTGTAAATTGAGCTGCTATAAATATTGATGTAGCTGGGTTTCTGTAGTGTGCCAATTTTAGGTCTTTTGGGAAAATACCCAGGAGTGGGATACATGGATCATAAGGTGGTTCCATCCCTAGGTTTTGAGGAGTCTCCACACTGCTTCCCAGAGTGGCTGAACCAGTTTGCAGTCCCACCAATGGTGTGTTAGTGTTTCTTTCTCCTCACAACACCTGCAGCATCTGTAATTGTTCATATTCATCATTTTTGCCACTCTGACTGGAGTGAGGTGGAATCTCAGTAAAGCTTTGAATTGCATTTCTCTGATTGCCAGTGATGTAGAACATTTTCTCATATATTCATTGCCTTTTTGGACTTCCTCTGTTGAGAAGTTTCTGCTTACTTCCCTAGCCCATTTGTTGATTGGATTATTTGTGTTTTGGGTGTTAAGTTGCTTGAGTTCTTTGCATATTCTGGATATTAGTCCCCTGTTGGAGGCATAGCAAGCAATGATTTTCTCCCATTCTGTAGGTTCTCTCTTGATAGTCTTGAACAATTCTTTAGCTGTGCAGAAACTTTTCAGTATAATGGCATCCCACTCATTGATTCTTGGCTTTAATTCTTGGCTTATGGAGTCTTGTTAAGGAAGGAGGTGGCTAAACCAATGAGGTAGAATGTTGATCCTATTTTTTCTTCTATCAATTGTATAGTTGCTGGTTTGATTCCTAATTCTTTGATCCATTTTGATTTGATTTTTATGCAGAGTGAGGGATAAAGATCTAATTTCAATTGCCTGCATATGGCTGTCCAGTTCATCCCACACCATTTGTTGAACTGACTGTCTTTCCTCCACGCTATATTTTTGCTCCCTTTGTCAAATATCAGATGGTTAAAAGCTTGTAGGTTTGTCTCAGTACCTTCCATTCAGTTCCATTGGTCTTGACATCTGTTTTGATATCAATACCACATTTTGCTTTTGTTACCGTACCCCTATAGTATAAATTTAGGTCAGGTATTGAATCTCCTCCTATTTTATCTTTCTCGCTTAGTAATGTTTTGACTATTCTTGGTTTCTTGTTATTTCAAATGAATTTCAGAATTATTTGCTTTTTCTATATCCATGAAGAATGTCACTGGTATCTTTTTTTTTTAATTTTTTTTATTTTGAGCAACCTTACAAGATTTTAACTAAATAATATAAAATGTGTATAAAATATGTATACATTCTGGATATTGCAATTATCCCCAGGAGTGCCCCCCCCAATTA
>PVKS010046377.1:0-13329 GCA_004027875.1 Aplodontia rufa
CTTGGTACACACCTTGAAAATTTGAAAATGAAGTCGAAATAAAGGCAAAAAAAAAAAAATTTAAAAAATTAAAAAAAAAATGGAGGAAAATTATACTTAATAGGCACTCCCTGGAAGTATCAATAATATGATTGTCTCTGGTCCTTTCAGGGAGTGGATCTTCTATTTATGGCTGGATCTGACCTGTTTTAACCTTTTTTGAAGGTGTATTCAGGGGGATCCGAAGGTCAGAAGATATGTTATCAGAGCTCCATCTGCTGGTCATTGTTGGACATGATCTCTGTGGTCCCTGGGGTCCCAGCTCCTTTGCCCTGTGAAAGAAGTGTCTATGGTGGGAGGACAGAGCCTTGAAGTCCGTTACTCCTCAGTCCCAGATTCTTTATGAGAGGAGGATACAGGCCCCTGACCCCCCCTTCTGCTGAGACTGCCTGTGTTCAGCTGCAGGATCTGGGCACAGTTTTATAAGCCTCTTTTGCAGACCTGGGGGCTGTGGGTCCGGGAGAGGGAGTGTGGTTTTAAAAATGGATGCTCCCCTTCCCTCACTGCTCCCACACCTTCTTCAGGGCTTCAGCCAGGCCTTCTGTTCCTGATTCCACCTTTGACCTCTGCTGCTTCCAGCCGGAGTATTTACAGCTTGCTTTGCAATCCCAAAGAGGTTTGCCCTGATCAGGTGGGCTGGGCGTGTGGTAACTAGCAAGCCTAAAGTACAAGCCCTGCAGTTCCCTCACCGCCTCTTCTGCGCAAACCACTGCTCTGTGCTTGTATGAAAGCTCTTTCCAGTCACTGATCCTGCCGCCAGACAGAGCGCAGGTCCAGGAGGTGTCCTCGCCAGGACGCTGTCTTTAAAGCTGTGTGGGTCCTTCTTTGCAGAAGTGACTCGGGCAGGCGGGAATGTAGGCTGGAGAGTGCAAATGCCGGCTTGCGGGCCAGTCGCAGCAGCCGCGGCGGCAGCACGGAACAAAGAATCCCCGGCCGCTCCTAAGTCTCTATTCCCCAGAACCAGTGTTAAGATTAGAACTGGTGATTCACCATGCTATTCCCCCAAACGCACCTCAAAATACTGGTGAGAAGCCGGAGATATCCTGATCAGTCACGAGGGTGCAGGGGAGGTCTTTTGTCTTCAGATCGCCATCTTGAAGAGTCCCCATGGTAACTATTTTTTAAGAGCAATTTGCCTGTCTGTCTGATTTTTTTCCAAGACAACATTGTCAACTCCTTATGAGCAGGGGGCCATAGAACATTTGGATAGGACCACAGAACCCTATGCAACAACTCTGTAGAATTAGAAAAAGTAACTTCAGTGACCACCATTTAGGATGTGGGCTTAATAAAAATAGGAGAAAAATGGGACCCATTGGGGACATCTGTGGTGTTTTCCAGGCCAGAGTCACTTGCCCCAATTTTTTTTAAAAAGAGAGGGGGGTAGTGAGAGAGTGAATCACTTATATTTGTTTTTCATGTGGCTATCACTGTTCTAACACTTCATAGTGTACGTAGTGCTGGGATTTGAACCCGCATCCTCATGCATGCCAGGCAAGCACTGTAATGGCTGAGTTACTGCTCCAGCCCCCTTGCCCCAATTTTTTTGCAAGAGCATCCCAGTTTTCATTTGGGAACTGCCCCTCCTCCACTCTCACATGATGTAACTGAGACCAACTTAGGCGTAGATGCATTTGATCCCGATACTGCTTTAGGTACAAAGGATTTGTACCTAATCTCACACCTGGTCCAAAGTAGCTCTCCACTTCTCTGGTCCTGGAATTGGTTCAAAGACAGATTTTTGTCCCAAATGGCCCAATGACAGTCATCCCCAGAACTCCTGGTGAAACTTTTAGAAATAACATTTTCCTTTTGGGGCATAGTGCAGTTTCGATGTGTCCTCTCCAAAGTTCAGCTGTTGAAACTTACAGGCCAATGAGACAGGATTAAGAGGAGCAGGTAGAGCCCGGGCATGGAATCAGCATGCATCAGGCCCCATAAGGACCTAGTGTTCCTCTCCTCATGTTACGGTTTGAATGTGAGGAGCCCCCAGAAGGTTCATGTGTGAGACAGCGCAGGAATCTTCAGAGGCGATATCCAATTGTGAGGACTGTAACCCAATCAGTGGATCAATCCATTTGATCGCTTAACTATTTGAAATGACTACTGCACTGGATGATAGCTGTAGGCAGTGGCATGTTTGGCTGTAGAAAGTAGGCACTGGGGTTTTGCCTCTGGGTTTATACTTTATCCCTGGTGAGCAGAGTTCTCTCTGTCTGCTTCCCAGTTGCCCACTTTTCAGCCAGCCATAGACTGATCCTCTGAAACCGGGAGCCAAAATAAACTTTCCCTCCTCTAAGTTGTTCTTGTCAGTTCTTTTGGTCACAGCAACACAAGGTTAACTAAAACACCTCCACAGTAAAAAGGGTGCATCTTGGAAGCTCCTGAAAGACAGCAGCACCTGCCAGGACCTGGATCCGGGGCTCCCAGCCTCTAAAACTATGAATGATCAATGTTGGTTCTTCATAAATTGCCCAACCTTGGGTATTTTTGTTACAGTAGCAAAAAAGACTAAGATATAGGAGTTGCCAAGCTGAATAGAGAAAGCCGAGAGCAACTGAAGTCAAATTCTGCCTAGGAACAATACACACACAGAGAAGTCAAGCCCAAGGGACATGAAGGGAAAAATCTGAACTCTGATTTCATTAGTTGAACCCCTAGATTGAATTCAACCTACCAACTTGCTTTGCTGAAAATTCATTTTTACTATTTAAAAAAGCTTAAGTTGTAAGTGCTATCAATTATAACCTAAAGTCCTAATTAATACCAGCCCACACCTCATCTTGATCTCCATAACCATGTAGTGTATAGAATATTTATTGAGAAAATGGCAGAATGAGCAGGCAGCTTTACATTCAAGGGCATGGGTTCAAATCCTAGCCCCACTGAGTGTCTTTGAACGATGTTCAATTCTTTAAATCTCAAGGTTTTTGACTATCAAATGGAATTAAAAATATTTATCCCTTGGGCCAATCTCATGAACTGAGTAGAAAAACAGTGATGTTATTTGCCTACCAACTTGGCCACTTCTGGAGCCTGTTTGATGGGTTAGAAATCTGTGGAGGTTGGAACTAGACCCTGGCCATTCAGAAAGGTGGTTTATTATCAGGTGTTAAATCCAGATAAGGTGTAATGTTATACAGCCTAATACTTTTTTAGAGATATTGTGGGTAAGGGAAGGGAGGGATACGGGTGGGAAATTGGGGGGGCACTCCTGGGGGTAAATCTAGTATCCAGAAACTATACACATTTTATATTATTTTGTTAAAAATTTGTATGGTTGTTCAAAAATAAAAATTAAAATTAAAAAAAAGAAATCCCCCCTAACAGCCCTCCCTTCCCTGTTCTAATAGATCAGAAACTTTGTAGCAGAAAAGGAGGACAAGGTAGACGGTGGTCCACAAAGTGCAGTTTGGACACTCACAAAATACCTTGCAGTGGGTACATAAAACAGAAAAGATGTCCACAATCACACTTGGCATCTGTCATCATTCTCTAAGGAATGTAATGTGGCATTTTTCAGGGGCTAAATGACTTGTGATATCACAATACATTGAATGCAGCAGATGTGATTATCCTTCCATCTTCTTCTTATCCAGACATTAAGATTTTGAACACAATGTCACTGTTCACTTATTTTTGCATTTTGCAGTTCTTTTGGAAATTATAATATCTACGTTAACAAGTAATAATTGTCCTATTCTTATCGAATGAAGAATTATTTTTACACTTCTTCTTTAAAGTAACTATGGTAAATATTGATTGATAGAACTCACATAAACAAATCCTAAGAACGAAAACTTTGGCAACCCATGAAGTTAAAAGCATGGACTTTGGAGTCCAACTAGGTGGGTTAAAATTTGAGCTGCACTACTTCCTGACTAAAGGAAGTAGTGCTCTTTACTTACCTTGGTTTTCTCATCTGTAAAATGGGCATATGAGTAAAACATGTCTCCTAAGGTGGTTGTAAGGATTTAGTGAATTAATACATATAAAGTGTTTAACTCAATGCCCAGCTAATAGTGAATGTCCAACAAATCTTTGTTATTATTATTGTTATGATTGAAAATACAGGGCTGGAGTGGTGCCTTAGTGGTTACGGCACTTGCCCGGCATGCATGAGTACACAGGCTCAAACCCCAGCACCACGTACACAATTAAGTGTCAGAGCAATGAAAGCCATGTGAAAACTCAATGAAAATTAATTCTCTCTCTCTCTCTCTCTCTCTCTCTCTCTCTCACTGTTCTGCTCTCTTAAAACAGGAGAATACAGCATAGACAAAACTAATTATTCAGAGCTAGACATTAGGAACACTAGTTGTGCTATAGAAATTGCCAGTAGCAGATGATTTCAAACACTGACTATCCAGCAATAAGCGATCCATCAATAAACTACATGCATTCAAGAGGAAATGAACTTGGTTCTTCCCTCCAGCCCCTCTTAATAAGAAGAAATAGCTCGTACTGTGCACCAGGCCCTATTCCCATACTGTTAAATTGCGCTCTGCATTTGACAGACCCAGTGTCCAGGACTGATAAAGAAGGAACGCATTGCCCAAGATCAGACAGTAAACCAGCAGGCCAATGCCAAGTGTCACCCCTGCATGGTGTGCCAGCCCACAGGGCCCTTCCTCTCTACCAGTACTCTGAAGAATGACTGATCATTCCATCCATTACGATCTGTGGAGGTAAATGCACAAGCATCCTCACCCCAAAAAAGGCTTGGAGAAATCCCAACCCATGCACTTGTGTCACTTCCAAATCCTGAAGACTGCAGAGAAGAGGGGTAAGAATTCTCCTGTTTTTTTTTTGGGGGGGACTGTAAATGTGAGTGGTAAGGCCATTACTCTCAATCTTTAAAACACACAGAAATGAGCCTTATCACACACCATTGCAGGAGGAGGGGGATCCTGGTTACCTTCACACAATGCCCACGTCAGCCAAAGCTCTTCTTACGTGCTAATCAAGATAACCACCAAATAAGACCTGGAAATGTCACATGCAATCTGTAGCCCCAATTACAAGCTATTCCCCTTACTATAGGAGCTTTCAGAGAAGGCAAAAGGGGAGTGAACAAGAGCAAAAGCCAGCCAAAAATATGACCTTTAGGAAGAGAAACAATAAAGTGTCTGTTATTTTTAGCAATTTCTCATTATTTGTCTTGGGAGGGTGCTTTTTTACATTTTCCCCCTTTCTTTCTTGAAAATGATTCATTTTCAGATTAGTCACAGAGGGCTGACAAGACATGGGGAAGTGGAAGGCATTGCAGAGACATCTTCTGGGGCAACGCTCTAAAACTTTCTGGGGACAGTGATGCCAGGTGAGCTCAGAAACCTGCAGCAGTGGTGGCCAGCAGGCAAGGGGGATGGGACCCTGCGTGCTGACCTTGCCTGAATGGACTATTATGGTCACTTGACTGAAATGTGGCAGGTGCATGCAGTGGAATGGAGTAGGTCCTGGGGGCCTGCCGTGGGGAGGGCATCTCCTCCCAGCCCCTGCCTCTCCACCCCATCTCTCTCCCTGCTCTGCAGCCACCGCGAGGTGGGCAGCTCTTCTCCTCTGTGATGTTCTGCCCTAGACATGCCATGTGATCCAACAACTCCACTTTGTGTGTACACACAGAGGGACTGAGGGCAGGTAAGTGAACCCATGTTCATAGATGCATTATTCCCTAAGGCCAACAGGTGGAAGTACATGCGTGGACGAATGGATGCCTAAAATGTAATATATACATCCAATGGAGTACTACTCAGCCTTCAAAAGGCAGAGGATGCACTGGTCCATGCTGCATCATAAATAAACTTTGAAAACATTTGTTAAATGAAATGAGCCAGTCACAGAAGAAGAACACCTGCAGGATTCTATGCAGACGAGGCACCCAGCTAGGTTAGACCTACGGGAGTCAAGTCCATACAGGCAGAAAGTGGAATATGGTTACCAGGGGACAATGGGGAGGGTTTAAGAGACCAGGGAGCCAGGGTTCAGTTAGGAAGCAGCCCCAGTTTCAGGGGAAGTGAGAAGACCCAGATGGTTGCACTGCCTTATAAACTATCATTCCTCCATACCTGTGGGTTCCAGAACCCTTTGCAGGGACCAAAATCTGAGGACACCAGGAGCCTTACACAAAATGATGTGGTATTTGCATATAACCTATGCACATCTCCTCTACACTTTAAGTCCCCTCAGGATTACTTACAATACTTAACACAGGACTGGAATGGTGGCTCAGTGGTTACGGTGCTTTCCTGACATGCACGAGGACATGAGCTCAAATCTAGTACCACATACACAGTGAAGTGTCTGAGCAACGAAAGCCACGTGAAAAACTAAGTAAAACTGATTCTCTCTCTCTCTCTCTCTCTCTCTGTCCCTCTGTTATTATTTTTAAAAGAGAGAGACAGAGAGAGGAAAGAGAGAGAAAGAGAGAAACAATTCTTTATTTAGTTTTTCATGTACTGGGGTTTGAACTTGCATACTTGTGCATGCCAGCCAAGCACTGTAAATACCAGAGTCACCACTCTAGCCCACTATCCCTCTCTTAAAAAACAAAACAAAACATATATATACACTCACTACAAATTGACCCTTATCCAAAATAAGCAAATGAGACCGGAAGTCTGATTGCTTCAGATTTTGGGATATCTGCGTATGCAGAATGTAATACCTTGGGGAGAGGACAGAAGTCTAAAGATGAAATTCCCTTTTGCTTTCTGTACACCTAGATCAATCACCGGAAGGTAATTTTATGTGATTTTTTAGTGCACCTGTGGTTTACTTGTGCCCTGTCACACGAGGTCAGGTGTGGCAATCTCCACTTGTATCACCACGTCAGCAGTCAGAAAGTATCAGATTTTCAAGCACTTTGGATTTTGGATTTTCAGAAAAGCAACGTTCAACCTGAACATGGAAATGCTATGTAAAAATTGTCATTCTGCACTGTTTAGGGAATGGTGACATTGGAAAAAAAAAGGTCCACATGCTCAGTAGAAATGTAGTTTTTTCCCAGATATTTTCCAGCTGTGGGTGCTTGGTACCATGTATGCAAATGGCTGACTACCCAATGTCACTGACCCCTCTATTTCAAAGTTGTTAAAATGGTCATTTTTGCTGTATACATTTTACCACTATAGAAAAGGAAAAGGGAAAAAAACACAAAAAACCCGGCCCCTCTTCCCTCCCCACCCCTGTGTTCACTCTGTCCTGCAGCAGATTACCTCTCTTCCCACGAAGAGCCACAGTCCACCTCCCCAGCCCTCCTGTCTGAATTGGCTCGGGGACTGGCTGTGACTCATAGAAAGTGCTGGAAGTGACACTCGGGAGGTGGGAGCCATCTTGACAGGCCTTGGAGCATCCACTTTCACTTGGGAACTCAGCCGCTAAGAAGAGCAGTCGACTATGTGGCTGAAGGGAGAGGCCACAGGGAGAGACAGGCCCTGGCCAGAGGAGAGGCCATGTGCAGAGACAGGCAGGAGGAGGACAAGAAGGTCACCCGCCAGCACCAAGAACCCAGGTGCAGGAGCAAGGCCAACCTAGGCTCCCCAGAAGCAGCAGAGGTGCACGGCCAACACCATGGAGCAGACTCAAAGTCCTGACCCAAAGAACCATGAGCAAGATCCAGTTGTGGTTCCAAGCCAGCACATTCTGAGGAGTCTGGTGTCAGGCAGATGACTGAGACACTCGTGCATATATAGGCCATCGCCTAGAGAATTTCCTCTCACTAGCATTTATTACACTCACTCATTGACTCTCAGATGTTGAGTGATCACTACTACACAGAACAGCTCTTCCCTGGCATCTGAGTGCTTCCTGAAGGAGCTCATGTATTAACGGGACCAGGTAGCTAGGGACGGTGGCACACACCTGTGATCCTAGTAGCTCAGGAGGCTGAGGCAGGAGGATCGCAAGTTCAAGGCCAGCCTCAGCAACTTAGCAAGGCCCTAAATAACTTAATGAAAACTTGTCTCAAAAAAAGAAGGGGGGGCTTTGGGGATGTGGCTCAATGGTTAAGCACCCCTGGGTTTGATCCAAAGAAAAAAGGAAACAACATTAGTAATAAATTGGTATTAATGATTATTGATAAAGTGTGATGGAAAAGGAAAAGATGGAGTCAGGCTTGAGGGGCCAGCAGTGAAGACTAGGGAGGCTGGATTTCATCGGCTGGGTCTGTCCTAACTCGTTCCTGTAAAATAATTCATCTTTTCTCTCCTATGTTGTTTTTTATTTCTTTTTATGTTTTGTCATCTGACCTTTCCTGACGATGGCTTAGTTTTTAATTATATGTAATCACTGTGCTAATGGAAGTAAATATAGGCACATCCTTTCATTATCTTGATTACAGAAAAAAATTATATGTTCTCTCACACTGTGACAACTATTTTAAAGAAACTTCATCTGCAGGCAAAATCTTGAGGAAAGACCTAGGGATCTGAGATGCTCCAGAATTCCCACCCCGGATCTAAAGGAGGCACCTGGGGGCTGTCTGGAGTCTACTTGCACAGAATCCTGACCCTGCACTTCACTCAAAATGGCGCACGGCCCAGCTGGCTCTGAAAGGGCTTCTGAATGCTCACCATCCCTCAGCTTCATATAAACATGTGGTAGAGGGCTCGAGCTTTGGTGTCTGACACACCTTGGTTTGAACCCGAGCTCCACTGCCTACCCGCAAGCCTCAGTTCTCTGCTTTATTCAATGGGATAATTACCCCACACCTCACCAGCAAAGGATTCAATGAGACTGTGGACAACAAAAAAAAAGTTGTAGCCAGTGGCCAGAAAGTTAAGCAGTAGATAAATGTTACTTATTATCATTTGATTACTTTTAGAAGGTAATCTACGACATCAAAAACAAAACAAAACAAAACAAAACCACAGGATGGGAATAACCATCAATGCGTGACTGTGTAACTAGAGAATACTTCCTTACTGGGTATTTCACAGACGTCTGCAGGTCCCCCCAGGAGGGTGGAGGTGAAAGAGCTCTGGCTCCCAGTTACTCCCCTGGTCTGAAGCTTGATAGAAGTGACCTTTGAAACACACAGTTTCAGTCTGAAACACAGGAACAGGCAGAAGCCCAGGCTCTCTCCATGATCCCACGAATTGGACTTTTTGGTTTGTTTTGTTTTTAAAGAAAGAGGGATGGGGGGAAAGAGAGAGAAAGACAATCAATTTTATTTAGTTTTTCATGTGGCTTTCGTTGCTCCGACACTTTGTTGTGCACATGGTGCTGGGGTTTGAACCTGTGTCCTTCCGCATGCCAGGCAAGCACTGTAACAGCTGAGCCACTGCTCCAGCCCCAGATCTAAGTACTTAAACTCCCATGCTTCCTTCCTCCTGCCAGCTGAGACTGAACCCGAGAGCCCCCAGCTTCCTTAACTGAGCATTTCTGATCCAGGATTAGCAACCTGCTGATGCATGTAGGTGAGTTTGTATTTCTAGAGGGAGGAAGGGTGTGATTTCTGACATCTCAACTCCTTCCTATAAGTGAAGAATTCTAAGTGGAAGACAGAGTATGCTTCCCAACAGAGAAGGCAAGCAGGTGGACACCTCACCCACAGGCTCTCCTAGTGGCAGGAGCATGGGTATGAACTATCATGTGAATTTGTGCAGAGTCTAGAATATGGGTGTAATACCCTAGGGGGCAGGGATGGAGGTGGAGGAACAAGTCCTTCAGTTGGTCACAGCATGGGCTTATGAAGGCAGTGCCCAGGGCTTACAAAGGTGCATGAGCTGAAGCCCACACAGTTGTCCTGAGGGGCTGTGTCCACATGTACCCAGGCTCAGACCCAATCCTGGTTGTCTGACTCATCAGAGTGGTCAGAGCCTGGTCTGCCTGCCTGCTCCAAGATGCAGTGAGGTTCACGATGTGCTTTGAATAATTATCTCCTTTCTCCAATCGGCCCAAGGTCATGACTATGCTGCTGCCTGCAATTAAGAATACTAGCTGATAGAAAATCTTAAAAAAGAAAAAAAGAAACCCTGGCTGAACGCCAATCACAGGCCAGACACCGGGCTCAGCATCTCATTCATGGTGTCTCAATTAATTTTCGCTACTAGACTGTAAAGAGATCATTTGAGTCCCTTTATCTGAGTGAGGAAATTGTTAAGGGGTACAGATAGAATTTAATTTCAGGACTATCTAGTACAACAACACATTCATTCAACTAGCAGGGTTAACACTTAGACCTTAAAGAAATTTTACTGAGCACCTACTATATGCCAGGCCCACCCACAGGAATTGAGGATGGAGCAGTAATAAAAGCAAGCCCCGATAGTGTTCATATCTTAGGTATCATGCCCTTGATTCATGCTTCTTTCTTACTTTTATTTATTTTTATATTTTATTTTTTTTAAAGAAAGAGAGAAAAAGAATCAATTTTATTTAGTTTTTCATGCAGCCTTTGTTGCTCTGACCCTTCATTGTGTACATGATGTTGGGCTTTGAACCCGCATGCTTGCGCATGTTAGGCAAGTGCCGTAACTGCTGAGCCATGACTCCAGCCCCCTGTGCCTCATGTTAAAAAATATTCCCTCTGTCAGGTTATCTTTAATGATTCTGTGGTCTGTTTTTGACCCTGGCCTAACAACTTAATCTCTCTCTACTCAATCCCACAATTTTAGGTCAGCAGAAAGAGTCCAGACCAATAATTGCATAAAAGTTAGGGCTAACAGGCAGTTACCATCAGACATCGCTCCCACTTCCCAGGGCCCACACGCAGGCCCAGAATCCCTCTCACGAGATCCCTCTGGGCAGTCAATCCTAAGTTCAAGCTCTCCACGAGAGAAGAATTCTATTTCTATTTGCCATCTGCATTAGGTTTCCACTGCTATCCAACACATTGCCACAAATTGAGCAACTAAACACTTATTTTCTCATGGTCCAATAAACTGAAAGTCCAAGGGGCCTGCCTGAGCTCTGCTTAGGATCTCCCAAGACTGAAATTGAACAGTAGCCAGCTGGCCTCCTACCTAGATGCTCCAGGGGAAGCTTCCAAGCTATGAGGCTGCTGGCAGAATTTTGAAGCTGAGGTTTTGGATCTGTATTTTCCCGAGAGTCAATGGTCACTGAGGTCGCTGTGTGTGGCCTCTCCATCTGCAAAGCCAGCAATGATGTGTTGAAGTCTTCTGATGCTTCTGTAGTTTGGTGACCCTTTGCTCATGTGATTGGATCAAGCCAACCTGGACCATCTCCCTGTGCCTTGTGCAATGTACACAAAACGCACATGGAACTGACACTAGAAACTGAGTCATGAGAGCCAGCATTTGATTACCATGCCGCCCTTAGCCTAGGCCTGGGGTAGTTATCACTATGAGAGATTGGACAGAGACAGTCCCATGGAGTTAGGTTTTATGAATTTACTTAGGAGTGAGGCTACTCCTACAGTGAAATTGTGGAAATGACTTCAAGGACATAAGGAAACAAGTGCCAAGGGTATCTAGGGGACGGGCTCCGCAGTAGACGGGGCTGACTGTAGGCCTGAGGAGGCAACTCAGCTGCAGCTTGCTAGGACAGACAGCTTCAGCAGAGTGGAGACAAAATCCTGACAGTCACAATTGGGGTTCCAAATGACTCAGGTCCATGTAGGTGGTATTAGTAAGTTTGCATTGCTGTGACCAAAATACCTGACAAGAATGACTTAGAGCAGGAAAAGTTTACTATGGCTCAATGTTTCAGAGGTTCACTGCATGGTGACTCCATTGCTCAGGGCCCAAGGGAGAAAGAACATCATGATGGAAGGGTGTAGAGGACAGCAGCTCAGGACAAGGCCACCAGGAAGCAGAGAGAGGGACAAAATATAAACCCCCAAGGCACACCCCCAGTGACCTATTCCCTCTAGCCACCCCCTACCTGCCACAGATACAGCCCAGTTAATCCACACCAGTGGATTAATCCACTAATTAGGTCCCAGTGCTCATAACCCAAACATTTCAGGTCTGAACATTCTTGCACTGCCTCACACAAAAGCTTGTGGGGTCACCTCATGTCTAAACCACAGCACAGGTCAAGGTCAGGTGTCTGGCTTTAGCTCTGGGGAAAATGGTAGCCTCTGAGACTGATTCCCCATCAAAAGCATCACTCACTCTGCCCCCAAGTTGAAGAGACCAGACAGCAAACGTGGTTGCTGAGAAACCAGCTCCTGCCATGATCGAGAGAGGAAATGACAGCAGCTGATAGCGGGTGAGTGGCAGAGGCTGCGGGAGCGGTCAGATTCTGGGATGTGTTTGGAACGAGGGCACTAGATAAAGACAAGGCCAAAGCAAGAGGGGCTCTGGAGTCAGGAAGACCTGTTTTCAGTTCTGGCGCTAGCTTTAGCAAGCTGGGTGTCTTTGAGAAAACCAGCAAAACTGTCCAGGCTTCGTTTATAGAGTTGTAAAAATAAAATAGGGTACTCACATATATTTCACGGGTTTTTTCGTTAGAAGTAAAAACAGTCACATGTTCCAGAATCTTGTAGCACTCAAACATGGTCAGTATTTCCTCTGGTAGCTGTTTAAAAGCACATGCTTGCTATCAAATGCTAGAGCCTTGATTTCTTGTAGTAACCACCTGTCCCTCTTCCCCAAACCAGCCCAACTCAGGTTGGCATTATAAATGAGGTAGGGGTGGGCTCTGGCATAGTCACACCCTGCAATTTATGAGTCTTTTTTAACCCAGGGGTACTTAACCACTGAGCCTCATCCCCAGCCTCTCACCAAAGAAAGAGAGGGAGAGAGAGAGAGATGAAAGAGAACATCAACTTTAGTTTTTCATCTTGCCTTTGTTTCTCCAACACTCACTTATGTATGTCACGCTGGGGTTCCAACCCAGGACTTTGTGCATGCCAGGCAAGCACTCCAACCACTGAGCCACTACTCCAGCACACCCCCCTTTTTCTTTTTAAAGAGAGGGACAGTGTGAGAGAGAGAGACAGAGAGAGAGAGAGAGAGAGAGAGAGAAAGAGAGAGAGAATCAGTTTTATTTAGTTTTTCATGTGATTTTCTTTGCTCTGACACTTCATTGTGTACGTAGTGCTGTGGTTTGAATCCATGTCCTCACAAATGCTGGGCAAGGGCCATAACAGCCCAGCCACTGCTCCAGCCCCTGTCCCCCCAGCCCTTTCTATTTTTTTTTTATTTTGAGACAGAGTCTCACTAAGTTGCTGAGGCTGGCTTTTAACCTGCAATCCTCCTGCTCAGCCTCCTGAGTGGCTGGGATTACAGGCGTGCACCACCACCCCAAGCTCCTTCTTTACCTCTTAACCAAGGATGGCATCTTGGACAATTAACCTGAGTCGCAAGTTCGGTTGTGTGCATC